>JAGFNQ010010408.1:0-63871 GCA_024364735.1 Boesenbergia rotunda | reverse complement strand
GTGAACCCTGAGGGTAAACCAGTAGACCTAAAACTTTACAGAAGTGTGATAGAAAGTCTACTATACCTTACAGCCAGCAGACCTGATATACTATTTTCAGTAGGGATGTGTGCTAGGTACCAAACATGTGCTAAGGAAACTCACTTAGCAGCCCTAAAAAGAGTCTTAAGATACATTAAGGGGCACCCTAAATGTAGGGATTTGGTACCCTAGGACTTCATCCTTTAAGTTATCAGGATACTCTGATTCTGACTATGCTGGTTGTAAATTAGATAGAAAAAGTACAAGTGGAAGCTGTCAACTTTTAGGAAACAGTTTAGTAAGTTGGTGCAGTAGAAAGCAACACTGTGTTGCTTTATCAACAACTGAAGCTGAATATGTAGCCTTAGGAGAGTGTGTAGCTCAACTCCTATGGATGATGCATACTCTTAAGGACTTTCAACTAGACTACAATCAGACCCAAGTCAACATTGACAATATTAGCTCAATTAACTTGACCAAAAACCCAATACAACACTCTAGAACCAAACACATAGAAGTAAAACATCACTTTGTAAGAGATCACGTAGCTAGGGGTGAAATAGTCCTTAAGCATGTAGACTCCAAGTCCAACCTAGCAGACATATTCACTAAACCCCTACCTGAATCTGAGTTTAGCTCACTAAGAAGGCAGTTAGGGTTATGCTTAGTAGAATAGAATCATTTGGTTTTTGGATTTTCAATTTTAAATTGAACTTAAAATGTCTTTTAAAATGTTTTTTGTTAAAAATATTACTTTAACTTTAAAAAGTTTTTTTCTTAGTTTTATTTCAAAAACTACCCCCTTCAAAACTAGGGCCTCTTTTCGAAATGGAATTAGCCTAGGCTCTAACCCTAGAATTGCATGCACCTATAGACTTAGAAGCCAGCATCTCACAAACACCTTAGGATACTTTTGATTGATAACCTAGAAAGGGTTGAGATGCTTAGGTCTTTGCCTCAATTCAAGATGCTTTAAGTCAGTGCATCGGCAGCAATTGGGGCACTAAATGAACAGCAATCAGGTCAAGTGTCAAGTTTAGACAATCTAACTTGAACAATGCACTTAACTTGACTAACTCTAGCAAAAGCTACTGTTTATAACAGTTAGTAAGTAGCTAAATGGGTTAGACAGGTCCCTAAAAGATTTAACCAGACTTAGGTCTTCCTTTGATTCAGTACAGCAAATGCTTTATTATTGCAAATATCTTTTTGTGCATTTTGTTTGATATATGTCAAAGGGGGAGAGTTGGAAAGGAAACAGGGAACAAAAATGTTTTTCCAAATTTCTATTATTATTTTTTATTTTTTTGCTCTGAATTGCTATTAAGTTTTTTTAAAATTATACTCTGAAAAGCTTTTTCTAAAAGTCTGAAATTTTTTTTCAAACCCTGAAAAATTTTCTAAATCAAAAAATTTTTTTTTCAAGTCTCAATTTTTTAAAACTGAAAAAGTCTAAAGAGTTTTCCTAAAACTCAAAATTTGCTAAAATGTGAAAACTTCTTCAAACTTAGAATATTTTTTGAAAAACTCAGGCAATACTTAAAAAGTTTTTCGATAATAAAATTTTTCTAAGTAATTAAAGTAAAATCACCTACTTTTGAAAAACCTAGGGGGAGATTACTTCCAGGGGGAGGGAATCCAACTTAGGATTTCAATTTCAGCATTCTTTTTCCCTTAACTTTTCGAACTAGGTTGCCATATATCAAAAAGGGGGAGATTGTTGGTGCAGTATGCACCCAAGTCAAACCTGTGTTTTGATATTAGCAAAAAGGTTCAAAAGTTAAGGGTTAATGGTTGTCTAACGAGTTTCTTGAGTGTACAGGAAAAGCCCTAGCGAAGGAATGCTAGGCACTGGCGAAGGACTGCCAGAATGGAAAAGCCCTAGCGAAGGAATGCTAGGCACTGGCGAAGGACTGCCAGAATGGACAAAGCCCTAGCAAAGGATTGCTAGGCACTGGCGAAGGACTGCCAGAAGAAAAGACCTAGCGAAGGGCTGCTAGGCACCAAGCGAAGGGCAGCTTGGTAACTCAAGACCTGGCGAAGGACTGCTGGGCAAAAGTCCAACTGGAGGATCCGGTTGGCACCAGGTAAAACTCTCCCGAGAGGAGTAGGTGAGGACGCGTTCCCCTCGAGGGAACATTAGGCGTCGGTTCGACCTAGGGCTCCATTTTGGAGACCCAAAGTCAGAACCAAGACAGCTAAGGCTGTGAAAAATCAACTTAGTATTTGCTATTTTGGACTAACCCTGGATGCAGGACCGAAGGACTGTGTTTCTGCAGCTCAGAAGGCCTCAAAGGAGTGAGGCCGCAGCTGAGCAGGGCGCCCCGGATGTGTCGGGCGCCCCAGAGTCAACCCAAAGTCAGCAGAGAAGTAAACCTCCGACAGCACCGCGTTGGGGGGCGCCCCGCGCATGTCGGGCGCCCCTCTTGTCGCGGGCGCCGCGCAAATCGGGCACCGCGCAGATCGGGCGCCCCGCGTGTCTCGGGCGCCCACTGTGCCACGCCACTGAAGGCGGCTGCAGCTCACCCTCGCGAAGCCTCGGTGATAAAGCTTTGACCGGTCAACCCGGGCGCCCCGCCCGCATCGGGCGCCCCAGTCAACTGTGATCCCGAAGTCGAAGCGATCAGTCACGACCGAGGGCTCGCCAGATCAGAAGCCACGTGGGGGGCGCCCCGAGCATGTCGGGCGCCCCCTGCCCTATATAAAGAGGGCCTCGAACCTCTTCAAAGAACAACGATTTGCTTCGACAATTCTACGCTCTTCTGCTTCCACGACACACTCCAGAAAGCTGCCAACTCAAGCCGACGACGTCCCGCGGCTCCAGAACTTCAATCTTCACCGGACGTCGGTAACAAGAGTTGTATTTAAAGTTTACTATTCCGCTTTATTGTAAAATCTATTTGTAAACTTTGCGAACTTATAGAATTGCCCGCAGAAAACGGTCAACGACCGTGGGCCTTGGAGTAGGAGTCGACCCAGGCTCCGAACCAAGTAAACCTGCTGTGTTTGCGTTGTTTTACTCTCTTTTATTTCCGCTGCGCACCCGCTCTTTTAAATCCGAACGAATTGCGACATTCACCCCCCCCTCTCTCGCATTTCTCGATCCAACACTATCATCTCACCGTCACCCAATACTATGTTGTTCAAATTTCAAATAAATCATTTGTCCTTAATTTAACTCATCCTATATCTAAGCATTAAATAAAATAAACTAAACAAGCAGGCAGAAAAACAAGTTATTCAAGTTACATCATAATTGGAATAGTATTCTGGTTTTTCAACATTCGCAAGGTTGTGAATTAAATTTACTAGCATATTAACCTTAACTTTCAGAGTCTTATTTTATTGTTCTAATTTTCTTAAATTTACCTTAACTAATTTATCTGAGTCAATTACATTGTTTGAGGTAAATACCGGATTTTCAAATATTGTAAATTTACCTTTTTTGATTGTCTGTCCATTATTCTTGAGGGATCCATTTGACGAAGGTCGACTCTTGCGAGTGGGCCACTTCTTCTGGTAATGTCCTATTTCGCTGCACTTAAAGCATATTATATGATTTTTGAATGTTGAGTTTACCTTATTACCGTTTAATTCTTGGTTGAGAATCTCCCCCTTGATTTTGGCTGTCTTTCTTTTTTGTTCATTCAGCCTCTTGTAGTGGTCACGAACCCATCGGATCAATTTGAGTCGATCTCCTTCATTGTCGTTAGACTCCGAGTCTGAGTCGGACTCGAGTACTGGTTGCATCTTCTTCTTTGGTGGTTCTCCTGGAGTTCTTCCTGTAATACCTTCCTCGACCATTATAGTATTAGTTTGATTATTTAATTGTAATTCTGAGAAATATTCAAAGTTGGTTATCGCTTTTGTTTCGGTCAACTCGTCTTCTGATTCTAGCTCGAATTCACAGTCAGGTACAGATTCTAACTCATCTTCTGATCCGGAGTCAATTTCAAAGTTGGGTGTCGAATCTGGCTCGGTTATTTGAGCTTGAGCTGAGAATGCAACATAACTTACCTGATCTTTTTCATCAGAGTTCTCTTGATATAGGTTAAACAATTTCTCCCAAATCTCTCCAGCACATCCAAATGAACCGACTAGCTTGAGTTGTTCGTTGGTTAGACCACACTGAAGAATTGCAGTTGCCCTTGCATCTGTCTCAATTTGGTTGAGCGTTGGTTCATCCAGTTTGTCCCATGCAATTGATAGTCCATCTTTTGTAGGGAGGGAGAACCCTTTTTGAATGATCATCCATATGTCTATATGGCCCTTCAGATGGAGTTCCATTTGACTTCTCCAAAAATCAAAATGCATTCCGAAGAATAGTGGTGAGCGAGCACTGTTTCACTCTTGGTAGGCCATTTAAATTTTTACTGAAAAAAACAACTTGTCCCAAGACTAGGTCTTGGATTAGTAGTGCAGAACGAAAATATTAATAACGAAAAAGGATCGAGTGGTGTTGCACCAACCTCGATTAACGAGAAAAATTCGAGCGAAAAAGAGTTTAAAATTCGTAAATCTGAAAAAAAAAACTCTCAAATTCGTGGTTGCACCATCTTTGAGCCACTCGCTCTCATACCACTTGTTGGATCAGAGTAAATCGATAGAGGGGGGGTGAAAATCGATTTTAAATTTTTCGAACGATAAGGAGAAATTACGCAGCGGAAAACACGAAAGCAATCGCTAACAATCTTTCTTTTTACTTGGTTCGGAGTCGTAGTCGTCTCCTACTCCATGGCCCATGGTCCTTAACAGTTTACGATGTACAATTCTATATTCGTAAAAATGTTTACAAGTTTGAATACAAAATATAGAAGTAATGATGAAAATTACAACACTTTAAGAAACCAAATTTTATTGACGACCGGAGTGGATGAATGTTCGGAGCAGCAGATCGTCGTTGGCACTTGAATCGTGAGTTTGGAGCTAGTCGGAGCGCAGTGCTTGAACGAATGTGTTGAGAGCGTAATGAGTGAGATGTTCTGAAGCCTTGGGGGTGAACCCCCTTATATAGCAGTCACTGGGGCGCCTATGTTGAAGGGGGCGCCTGACACGTGGCCTTTCCTACGAGAACTCCAATCGCAGGCTTGGTCAGTGCTTATCCCCTTCATTGAGGCGCCTGAGCTAACTGGGGTGCCTGTGTTAACACAGGCACCTAGGTTGACTTGGTCCAAAGGCTTCTCTGGCAGTTTGCTTCGATGGCTTGGTTTTGCCTTGCACTGGGGCGCCTGTATCATCACAGGCGCCTAGCCTAGTGAGGCACCTCCTTCCAATGAGGCGGCTGAGCTACAGAAACACAATCCCTTCATTTCCTGCAACCAAGGTTAGTTCCAACACACAAAAGCAAATATACATGATATATTAAACATTATTTACAGCCTAAGTTGTCTTAGTTCTGACTTTGGGTCTCCCAAATGGAACCCTATGTCGAAATGACGCCTAATGCTCCCTTCTACGGGGAACGTGTCCTCACCTACTCCTCTCGGGAGAATTTAGCTTTTTGCCAAACAGCTCCTCCGGTTGGACTTTTTCCCAGCTTCACTCATCAGGTCCTCGTGCCTGATCCGTGATCAAGACTTTGTGCCCAACTTCACTCACCAGGTCTTCATGCCCAGCTTCACTCACAAGGTCTTCGGTGCCCAGCTTCACTCACCAGGTCTTAGTGCCCAACTTCACTCACCAGGTCTTATTGCCCAACCTTACGTTTGGACTTAGTTGCCCAGCCCGAGGCCAGGACTTAGTGCCTAGTGTACCTAGGACTTTCCTGCACACTTAATAAGCTTGTTAGATCACAACCAACTCTTAACTTCTGAACCCTTTGCCATTATCAAAAAATAGGTTCGACTTTGTTGCATCTGACACCAACATTTTGTACTCATAAATGTGGAGCACATATTCAAATATGGGGGTTGGTGAGGTAGATCAATAGTGATCCTCTAGTGGAATGGATCATCATTAATGGATCGGGATTTGATCAATTGGGTTTCCAAGATCTAACTCCTCCTCATGGACCCAACTGTAGCCCTATATATACCCATGGAGTCATGAGACCATGGATCAAACACCACAACAACCCTAATTCTGTCCTCTCTTCCTCTCTCTCTCCCTTCTCTCTCCTAGTGTAAGATGTGTATACTGAAAGACATGAATTTCTTTATATGAACATCATTATTATGAAAAGAGAATTACAACTACACTAGGTATTTGTTTACATTTGTACATGCATGAAGTCCAATTACTTTGCGATGTAGATAACAAGGTGTGTGGTGTCACACAGAAGATCATGTTATCAGTTCCTTGCTTAGTATAAATAAGAGACTCACAACCGACATGGAACTGGACAACCCATCGAAATGGTTGTAGTGTAATTAGGTATGGTTGATCTTGACCATAGAATTACACTAGCATGCTTTGAGTACATTGAGCAGGACCAAAATCCGAGGTTATCCAATTTATACTAACTCGATAATTGGATAGGACCTCAGTCTTTATTATGGAGTATGATCCCTTAATCCCGATATAATAACGGGCATATATTATTAATTATTATTTCTTTGATTTACCAATGAGCGAGATCTATTCTGTTAGATCGATAGGACTGGTAGGTTGGGAGATAATATTAATAATATGATGTGCTGTTGATTATTGACGGAATCCATGTCTTGGTGAGTCGGGTTGATGATGCCCCCTTGATAAGCTCGAAAGGTTCATCATGCTAAACCCTGCAGGTGGATTTGATCCAACATGATGATAAGGTCGAATGGTACTCGTCAATGATCCAGAGGTTAATTAATTTGATTTTTCAGTAATTTAAATTAATTAACGGGCGTTCAAGATCATAAACATGGGTGGATGGATGACTCGAAATATGTGGAGCCCATATGAAAATATGAGGGTTGGTGAGGAAGTTCAATTAAGGTCCTTTAGTGGAATGGATCTTAATTAATGGATCGGGTTTAGATCCATTAGTGGGCCAAGATCCAACTCCTCCTCTTGGTCCCTACCTTAGCCCTATAAATACCCTAGAAGATCACGATACCAAGGCTTGATCCGACACACAACAAACCTGGGGGATCTCTCTTATTGTTTTTTTTTTTTTCAAAAGAAGGATTTTATTTCAAGATAAAAAATAAACCATAATAGAAGGGGGGCCAAACCTGACCTTCTAATATGGATTTTACATAAAGAAAAGAAATTACAAATACGGAATATCAAAAGAGGGAATTCTGCTTAGAGTAATCTTATACATTTTAAACTTCTATGAGGCAGAGAAAACCAGTGCTAGCTCTCAAAATTTTAGAAGGAACTCAAAAAGCAGCTAGTCGATAATTCCCCGTAGATAAACAACCGCCTCAATTACCATTACATCAGAAACCATTAAATCCACAAAGAAATTCAGGCGCCATGACAGAATACCATACAATTATATCAGAAAGCATCAGACCCAAAAGCTGAAATTCTGACAGCATAAGACCATCTCATAGATTCAGCAGATATCCAGAAGCATTACCTTTTCAAATCTGTGATCTTATCATAGCATATAAGGCATGGGACTAGCACATAAAATTGGATCAGATACAAGTGAATCAAGATATAACAGAGTTTCATAAACTTGTATCAGACAGAAGGTAACAAAGTTTCGGAAATTCAGCATAAACAGGTGCTTCCTTTCCGACCTTTATAGCAAAGAGCCAATAGAGCATAACCTCCGCTATTTTATCAAATCTTTCAGAAAATTCCATTTGACCAAAAAAAAATCCATTAGAGCATAGAAGCCTTCAGCAGATATAAAAATACCAGAAAAGCCAGGATACATCTTCAGAAAACACCTTCTAGAATAGGGTGCAATCTTTTGATTAAAAACCCTTCATTCTTCAAAATCAAACTCCTTGCTTAAAAACTCCTTGAACCAGACATAACTATATTCGCAGGGCATTCAGAGAAACCACAAGTCAGGCAGATATTACAAATTATAGTAGGAATATCATAGAAAATCAAAGAAATTGGAAAATCATGAGTAGACTTCAAATTTTCCTAGCACTTTGCATCCAGAAATTTAACTGGGAATATGGGTTTGAAATGGGGGACTTCTGGAATACTGCACGGAGAAAAATTAATCAGCCCAAAAACAACCATGTACAGAAGATCCAGTGATACGCAGAAGACAACCAAAGAATAAGAGAATGACCATCATAATAGAGTCAGCCAATGAATGAAATTTATGCAATAAATTTTTGAGCCAATCTAATGTATGGCACATCCGATTTATCATTCATACATATGCCATATAAGATCTTATCCTTCTTCCAGTCCTTTACTGATATTTCACCGTTAAGATCCAGACCTTTATTAGCAAGGTAATCGGCCGCAGCATTAGCTTCTCTATAAACATGAGTACATATAACTTCATACTTCCGTATCAGATGCTTTATTCTTAATACAAGCTTCCGAAGCTCCCATCCTACCTTCGAGGAAATGATAGTCTTCAAGGCAACTGTGGAATCGGATTCAAGCCAGACTGGCCATAGATTGAAGGCCTCACATATCTCTAGACCATGTAGAATTGCCATTAACTCTGCCATTGAATTATCACCAAATCCTAGTGAGCCATATTTAGCCATTACAGGATTGCCTACATGATCTCTAATAATCGCACCATACGATGCTATTCCAGGATTCCCCTTTGAACATCCATCCGTGTTCAACTTGAAGCTTCCTTGTCTTGGTTTTCTCCAATACACAACTGAGATTACATTTCTAATTTGAAATTTGAAATCCATCCCCCAATCCTTTGCCACCGACATATAACCTTTCCAATGCTTAAAGTTTATAGTACCTGCAGCTTTCCCCATGTGGAGATAATGTATGATTTCTTTACAAATCTTTTTACCTTCCATTTTGATTTCCCGATGCTTAGCATCATTCCTAGCAGTCCATAGATGCCACAGAATAAGAAAAGGCAGCACTTCCTTGATGTGTCCAGATTTCGACCAATTAAGACCAAATTTCCAAACCTCCCATGGTCGGTATCTATTTAAAGAAAAGCATTACTGAATTGATTCCAAACTTCTTTAGCTATTGGACCAGAAAAAAATAAATGATCCCAAGATTCCAAAGAATTACAACATTGACATCGAGAAGCTAAGTGAATGCCTCTTTGCTGTAATATGCTATCCACCGGAAGCCTTTGTTTTTGAAATCGCCATGCAAAAATAGAGATATTTGTAGAAAGAATGCCACTCCAAATTACAGAATTAAGGGATACCATATGCTGAGTTTGCCGCAAAACGTTCCATGCAGATTTTAATGAAAAAATTCCATCCATTGAGGGTTTCCAAATAATCTTATCAGGTTCCTTCTGTTGTATAGGAATTTTTTGTATTTCTGCAAACACATTCTTTGGCAAAAGAGATCTGAAAGAATGCAGCACCCATTCCCCATCAACCATTAGATCTGATATCATAGTTTCTGTTTTTTCTGGTGGCGAGATAGACTGGTATAGAGGCCCACTATCCAGCCAGTTATCAAACCAAAGATTGAGTTTACCTTCTCCCACAAGCCAGCCAACGTTAGACTCTGCCAAACTGCGGATTTTATACATCCTTTTCCAACATGAAGAGGCACTGCATTTAGCTGGGACCACTGCCGGGTGATTCTTCTTGCAGTACATCTTCCTAAGGTATAGGGCCCATGGAGTAGATTGCTCTCTAAATCTATACCATAACTTGATTGTCATTGCTGTGCTACAATCAACCAGACTTCTTATTCCTAAGCCTCCTTCCATTTTTGGATAGCATATCTCCTTCCAAGCTATCCAATGGATTTTACTGCTTGAAGCCGTTGAACCCCAAAGGAAATTCGCAAAAATCATCTCCAGTTTATGAAGTATAGACAGTGGGGGAAGGAGTACTTGTAATAAATATAGGGGCATAGAGCACAAAACACTTTGAATCAAAGTAAGCCTACCTCCATACGACAATTTGGATAGATTCCAACCAAGAAGTTTTTTCTTTATTTTGTCCACCAAAGGCAAGTAATATGTTGTCTTCTTTTTACCACCAAAAATAGGGGAACCCAAGTAAGTTATCGGCCAAGAACCTATTGCAAATCCCGTAATCTCTGAAATGGAGCTTCTGCGTGCATCATTGATACTTCTTGAAGGATATACTATGCTTTTCCCTGCATTTATGGCTTGACCTGTTAAAGCCTCATATGAGTTAAGAAAGATCTTAAGCTTTTTAACACAATCAATAGAGCCATTCATGAATATCATAATATCATCTGCGAAGGCTAAATGAGAGACTTTCATATCACATCCCGTGGAAAACCATAATTTTGGATTTTTAGTAAAAAGTTCTTCCAATCCTCTAGAGAAAAATTCCGCAGCTATAATGAATAAAAATGGGGAGATGGGATCCCCTTGTCTGAGCCCCCTTTTAGCCTGAAAAAAACCGGATAGGTGGCCATTAATAGAAACCGAAAACCAACAGTGAGCTATACATCCCTTGATGAGATTAATGAATGATGTTGAATAACCAAAGGCTGCCATGATTTTGAATAAGAAGCTCCATTGAACTCGATCAAAGGCTTTTTCCATGTCTAGTTTCAAAATCAGATTGCCCCCCCTCGCATGATAATTGAGTTTATGGTTTAATTCCTGAGCTAAGAGAATATTATCAGATATTAGCCTACCTTCCACAAATCCACTCTGTGCTGGTGAGATTACCTTATGTAAAGTCTTGCTCAATCTATTCGCCAAGCATTTAGAAATAATCTTATAAGAAACATTACAAAGGCTTATGGGTCTAAAATTTTTCCAACTTTGAGCATTGTCAATTTTTGGGATCAAAACAATAGTTGTAGCGTTCATCCCCTTTGGTAAAGGCTCACCTTTGAAATAATCTATCACTGCATGACATACATCCTCTTTGACAATATCCCAACAAAAAACGTAGAAGAAAGCTGAAAAACCATCTGGACCGGCGGCACTTTCTTGGTCCATTTCATCAATAACTTGCTTAATTTCCTTCATGGAGGGTGTAGCTATTAAGCCAGCATCCTCCTCATTGTTAATTAGCATTGGAATATGAGATAAGTCTGCCGCTTCGCCATCAAAGCTATCTCCCGTTAATAAGTTTTCAAAAAATTTAGCACCCGAATT
The DNA here is from genome assembly GCA_024364735.1 of Boesenbergia rotunda. Classification (NCBI taxonomy): domain Eukaryota; kingdom Viridiplantae; phylum Streptophyta; class Magnoliopsida; order Zingiberales; family Zingiberaceae; genus Boesenbergia; species Boesenbergia rotunda. Next base: position 52,689 of record JAGFNQ010010408.1, on the reverse strand, counting down.
TCTGATTTGCTCTGGCTCATCTAAACAAAGTCCTTCATCCCATATCCTGTGGATTCTATTAGCCATCTTTCTCTTTTGAACCAGAGAATGAAAGAATTTTGTGTTCCTATTTCCTTCCTTCATCCATTTGACCGCTGCTTTCTGTCTCCAGAAATCCTCTTCCATTTGCATGGTTTTAAATAGCTGGGCTTGACATTTGTTTTTACTGATCTTATTCTCCTCAGATGGATCCAAATCATAAGTCTTTTCTGCCTCTGAGAACAGATTTTCTGCTTTCTGAATATTATCATGAATATTTCCAAAAATATCTTTATTCCACCACTTCAGATGGTTTTTAAGCCTCTTCAATTTGTGTTGCAATTTTAACAAACCAGATCCGTAGCTAGGCAGATTCCAATTTAGTCTCACAGTTTGCATAAAACCTTGGTGTCTCGTCCACATCCTTTGAAATCGAAAAGAAGTTATAGGCTTCTCAAAGCTTGGAAAAGAAATCAAGAGGGGGGAATGATCCGAAGCCGCCCTGCTTAAATGCTCCACCTTAACTGAGAAACCCTGATCTTGCCATGATGGTGAGATCATAATTCTATCCAGACGCTTCCAGACTTTATTATTTGTCCATGTGAAAGGATCCCCTACAAAACCAGCATCTTGTAATCCCGAAAGCATTATAAAGTTATTAAAATCTTCTGTTTCGCCTGACCTGGTAATACACCCTGCCGAGTGTTCCTTCACATTAGCAATAACATTAAAATCCCCACCTATCATCCATAGCTCTTCTCCCATTGGCTTGATAGCTTCAAGCTTCTCCCAGAGATCATATCTGCTAGCCCTGGAGCACTTTGCATAAACTACCGTAAGACATATATCAGATGGGAATAGTGGTGATTTTAAACAAAGGTGGAGGAATTGTTCATGATCTAACAGTACCCTACAGGCTATATTAGAGGTATGAGCAAACCAAATCTTTCCTGTGCAGTTTGAAAGAATAGAATCGAAGCCCAATTTTCTTGACATACTGTTAGCATCCAAAGCTATGAACGGTTCCAAAATTCCAAGAAAATTCAAATTGAAACGCTTTTTAAAAAACAAAATTCTTCTAAGAGAGGCTGAATTCCCAATACCTCTAATATTCCAGATGATACCTGTCATCTAAAAAGTTGGCGCAGGGAAAGCTTGCAGAGCCTTAGTTTTACTTCTTGTAACTCTCTGGAAATCTCCTGGATGATCATTTATGTTTTTTGAAACATAATTCAGTATAGAAAATTTGTTTTTTTCCACAGGGAGTGAAGAAGATCTGCGCAATTGCCCTACCCCTTCCTCATCGACACCAGGTTCCTCCATAAAAGATTTATGTATATCACCTCCCTCTATAATCTCCATTAGAAGTGAAACCTCTGTAAATTCCTGAGCATCTTCAGTCCTTACTTCCTTCTGCTCTGATAGGACAGGCTGTTCAAAGGTTTTTTGCTCATCCATTTGCCTTTTACTCAGGTTACTCTTAGAAACTTCAGCTGCCTCATCCCTCTTTTCAAGCAAAGATCCAGCTGACTTTTTTATACTTATACTTTGAATTTCCAAACTATCATCACATCTGTCTTCTTCATCCTCTTCTAGTTTATTTTCCTCGTGTATCCATCTGCTATCTAATATATTTGAGTCACCCTGTTCATCCACCTCCAAAGTATCTAGCACCTGAAACTGATTGCCATTCCTCTCCTTTACTCTAGCTTCATCAAATTTGGGCTTGTTGATATCAGTTTTTTTGCTCCAAATTTGTTTATTCTCCATATGCAAGTCAGAACCTCTTACACCCTTGCGAAAATCTTTTCTTCGATATCCAGATGGAATTCCTTGAGTCATATCTTTTTGCCATTTGACACGTTCCATTTCTAGATCTTCAATTCTTTGGTCATCATTTGGATCCCTCTGATTACTGGCAATTTCTATTTCTTTATTTTTCCCACTCTTCCAGTCTGGTTTTGGTTTATTTCCAAACACATAGCAATCCTCAATTGAATGACCCAAATGCATGCAATGTTGGCAATATTTAGGGAGTTTTTCAAAAACTACATGTTGCGTCCTCTTTTCTGCACCTATCCCGATCCAAAATTCTTCAATCTTTGGATTTAGGAGATCGATTTCAACGCAAACTCTTGCCATCGAGAGCCTTGAACCATCTGCAGTGGCTTCATCTAGTTTGATAGGTTTTCCAACTATACGAGCAATGGAGAAGAGACTTTGCTTATTAAAAAGATGAATTGGTAGATCTGGCAGCTGAATCCAAACCGGGACAATAGAAGATTCTGCTTCATACGAAAAATAAGGAGACCATTTGAATATCCGTAAAGGAATACCTGCAATCAGCCAGATTCCTCTTGTCCACAATCTTGCCATATCTTCATTGGAGTTTAGATGGATAAAGATATGTCCCGCTCTTAAGAACCGAACATTATACAGGCTAGATAACCCTAAATTTCTGAATGCTTGCAGAACAGCAGCATAGCTTGGGCGTAATCCTGAAAACTTTCCAATCAAACAGTATTTAAACGGTTCTGACAGTTCAGCTATCTCTTCTTCAGAGAAGAAAACTCCTGGCTTATCATTGTAGATCAATATCGGCTTGATTCCATCTGCAATACCTTCAAAGTTTTTCTTTGTAGCTCGAGGCGAGATCGGGTTAACAACTGCAGCATATGATGGTTTGATTGCCACCGGTGAGGAGTTTTCAATAGATGAAGGAATCGGGGGGATAGAAGGAGAGGGAGGGACCATCGCCGATTGCCAAAGGCGCCGGCAAAGGTCGACGGCGCAAAAGCGCCTGAGAGGAAATCGCCCAAGAATCGCCCAAGAATCGCCCGGGGAAAAAAACTCCACTTCTTATATACCTTAATTACCGAGACTTTCCCGATTCCTCCTGATTTAGGGGAGTTTCTCCAGAGTTCTGCATATTAGCGGGCTAGGAATATACTCTCCAGGATGGCGTTCAGCGGCCCCGGGCTGGTGCAGAGTGAGGAGCTTATGTTCCAGGCGGGCATTAGCCCCAAAGTGACCCGAATCAGCCCCAGCCTCGATATGCATGTCATTTTCATCAATGTCTGTTAATTATAACTGATGTTTTTGTTGGGACCGGGTGCATGTCGACAAGGATACGGGTTCGTAAAATTTTAAATTTTTACGTGCAGCGGAAGAATTAGCATAAAATAATTTCCTAAATTATTTTAACCACGTATCTAGCATGCAACCTTATGATGTGTTGACATAATCATAAACTAAAACATTGCGAAAAAGTAAACTAATTTACATTATACCTCTCGTAACTCGAAGTAAGGGACGAGATCCAACCGTAGCGTCCCTTGGAAGCTCCGCCTCTATTCGCGTCCACGCCGAGTTCTCTTCGGGATGACTTCGCAAAGTCACGAGTTTTGTGCCGACGAGAACTACTAGATTCTCTATAGGCACAACAAGAAAGATCAAGAGAGGAAAGGGAAACTAACCACCAAGAAAACGGAATCGAATTCCGGGAAGAGAGGAGTCGCTATCCGCTTCTTTTTCTTCTTGTTTCGTTTCTCCTTCTTCTTAAAGCTCACGACAACCTTGCTTGGTGTTGATAGGGTGCGGCGACCCTAGCAAGGAAGGTGGGAGCCGGCCCTAATTCGCCAAGAAGGGCGCCGGCCCTAAGGGAAAGGAGAGGGAGAAGAGAATAAGAGAGAGGGAGAGAGGAAGTTACTAATCTCAATTAGTAATTCATAATAAGGGCTTGCCTTTGGTTCCTTTATATAGTAGCAACTCCTTTGCTAAGTCTCTCTCTTAACGAAATTAACGGAATTAGTTATAAGAAATTTATCTTATAAATTCTCTTATTAATTATTCCGTTTAAGCCGAGTCTTATTATAACTAATTTATAATAAAACAAATTCTTCTTCTCTTTAAATTATGGAATAAATTTTATAAGAAATTTATAAACTTACTTATTATGGAAAAATCAATTCATAATTGATTTTATAAAATTAAAATAAACCAATTCATGGATTATTTTAACTTCCATAAAAAGAATAAATTTCTACAAATTTATTTATATAAATTTCTTTATACAAATTTATTTACCCATAATTTATAAAATAAATCACACTAGATTTATTTTATTAATTAAACCAATTAAATTGGTTTTTCTCCGTTTAATGGCCGGCCAACACCAAGAGGGTGGACACCCTCTTTGGTCGGCCAAAACAACCCGAACCGATCGCGAATTAAACCCATTTAATTCGCCCAAAAAGCCTTCAAAAGACTTAGCCATTTTTAGCTTCCATTGCACCTCTGATTAACTCAGATTCGACTTATTTCTCTTGATCGGAAAATCCAATTTTCAACTCGTTTTAAATCCCTCGGATTACTCGTAGTGCGTGTGACTAAATAGGCTTTCGATTTATGTTGGTCGTCTATAATCAACCAATTATAGAACGGTCATGAGTGGCACCTAGTAGTACATCATGACCCCCAATTAATCGAAAGATCAATGGTTTGACCTCAGAAGAAATTATTCTGAAACCCTTCAGCAGCTCTAATAAATCGTGCCCCATTCCCTTCACCACCTTATACCCACTTGGTTCAGGACACGGTCTATGGTGTCAGTCCCCACTAGGCTGACTACGTCACACCTAGCCCAAGTAGTGTCTTTCTCGTCCATTGGATTTCTAATTACTCTCATGTATTTTAGAGACTCGCACTCTAAACATGATATACTCTGGCCAGAGATTTTTGAGTAACAATCCGACGATAGGCCTGGGTATACATCTCCTCGCAAGGAGTGGTGAATCCTTTATAGGCTGTTCAAACATCTTCGGGCACTTCGGCTTATACCCAATCATCCTGGGTCCACACCTCCTTGGAGATGCTTGCTTAAGATGTTAAAGTATAAGTCTCCATGACCAAGATGACTTGAACACCGCAAGTCAAAGGAACATCGCACTTAAGCTACAGTAAGAACTTCATTGACATATCTACATGTAGATTCCCATATGAAGTCTTACAGCTAGTCACTCCAATGAACTAGTTCCCTTAACTAGCATCCATGTTTATCTCCGGACATCCCAATGTCACCAGCCAGTGAGAATCAGCTGATTAGAGAATAACTCATGCTAGTCTCAACAGAATTGATAGTGTCCATTTTTATCAATTCATCGACTAGGGATAGTTTCAATACTTCACAATTGCACATGTAGAGATAATCACTAGTTGTGATCCCATCACAAATTCTCTTATGCTGTGAGTTGTATTACGGACATTCAGTAGATGAGTTTAAGATCCCAATTAAATACACAAAACATATATACTCAAATAGTGAATTATCATTTATTAATATAAATGTTTACATCATAAGGCGATTGCCTTAGGACACTTCTCTTATATCACTAACAGTTTTCTCGTTTGTCGATTGCAGAGAAAGTCATGTTCGCCAACGTGATGGGTCGACTTATCAAGTGGGAAGAGGCCAACAAGGAGGCGTTGAATCCTCCCCCGACCGTTCCCGATGCACCCCCTGTCCCTGCCGAGTCCTCGGAGGGGATCGTTGACTCGTCCCATGGGCCTGCCTCGCCCGAGAGGGTAGAGGCCACTGCTACATCCCCGCCGGTGGCGAGCTGAGGGCCCTCTGATCAACGGGTTAATCCGGTAGAGGATCTTCCTTCTAGCGGTGGCTCTCCCCCGATGGTTGTTCGTCCAGAGGGAGTTAGCGAGGGGTCCTCCTCTCCCACTACCCCTTCAACACTCTAGTCCGCTGGTTGGCAGAAGAGGCGACTTTCAAAGGGCTTGGGCCCTAGATGGAAAAAGTTACACTCCGAAGGTCCCGACCGTCTTCCCTTAGTGTCTGAGGTTGTTTCTCCTTCCGAGGGGGGAGCATCTGTTCTTGCATCTTCTCCTCTCCCTTCGGCCACAACTCCGGAGATAGTCATCACAGCACCTAGCTTTCCCTCCACCGACCCGGCCGAGGCTTCGAAGGGTAAGGAGGTATTGCGTACCTAATACCGGATGAAACTTGACCACCTAAAAAAGAGGTTGGATGCAGCATTGGAGGCTTCCATGTAATCCTTCCCCCCCCCCCGTGACATTGAAGGACGTTCCGATTGAGGGGGCCTTGTCCGGGGGGACTTCCAGCTCGAAGGAGGACGATTCTGGCCCCTCCAGCCTGCCCCCCGAAGCTCCTGTTGTTCAATGACTTCCTCCTCGCCGGGGCTCGCTGCCGTCCGAGGGACGGGATAACCCACCAAGGTCTCTAAAAGGGGCAGTTGTACGAGTATCAGCTGGACCGCTAACCACTCTCCGGGAGACCCTTCTGAAGGTATAAGTTACTGTTGCATTGGGTATTCACTTGCATACTCTCTGACTTCTTGGTGCAATGACAGGCAGCTGAAGACTGTCTAACAGTCGGCCGGGGTTTGTACTCCTGGCCCTAAGAGCCGAGGCCACAGCTGATCATGAGCGTCGGGCGGGACTTATGCAAGCGGGGGTCAGCAGAGCCCTCCGGGCGAAGGTAGAGCATCTGCTGGACGCCTTGCAGGACAAGGAGTTGGCTCTTCAAAATTCCCGACACCGAGAATGCTTGGCGTCCGAAAGAGGAGTGGTCGTTATGTAGGATCTACTCCAGATGACGCAGGAGAGGGATCAGCTTCAAATACAAGAGAGAAGTTTGTCAGGTGACATCCGACTTATGACAACCTCGACCGAGAGACTGAACGCGCGCGTTCAGGATCAAGCACAACAACTTAGCCAGAAGGAGTCTGCCTTTCTGATGGCCACTGATCACACATATGCCCTGGAAGATGTCCTGGCCCAAGCTCGATCGGAGGTATGGGTCACGTCGGACAGGCTCAGGGAGGCCCTGGATGATCAGGATGGGCTGTCCGCCGAGTTGGGACGGCTGAAGCGCGCCCATGAGGCTGCTGAGGCCGAGCTTCGCGCCCTTCGGGCTGCTAAAGCTTCTAGCTCTGAGGAGGATGAAGCAGACTTCAAGGCGAAGTTCTTGGAGTCGGATGAATTCCATGCCATCATTGTTGACCAAGTAGTGCAGCGCTTGCAGCAAGGCTTCCACGAGGCTATCGACCAGTTGAAGAAGGATCAACTTCTGCCTCCCAATGCCGACCCGCGTTTGTGAGTGCCAGCTGGATTGTAAAGAGACTCCCTCCCGAGGACCCGGAGTAGTATGATCACATGCTTTACCAGGGAACTGGGCCATATTGTATCAATTTTGATTAACACGATCATATTTCCTTACCTTACCATTTTGAGCATGCTTTTGGGCCCGGTTCCACATGTCACACGCCTTTGCCACGAGGGCTCGGAGAAGTAAAAAGATAGAAATTTTTCCTGAGGTTGGTCCTGGGTATGGGTCTCCCATAATAACCCTGCAAGATTCCATTGCCAGTCCTGCATTTATTTCCCCGTGGGCCCCCTTCGATCCTTCTCTCTGGGAGAATGTTGGCGACTCCCGAACCATCGTCACCGTATCCCATGCAATCTCTTGAATGGACTCATAAAGAGTTGCGGGTCCCTAGGCGCGGCGAAGGCATGCCAATCGATACGACGGTTCGGCGTTGACGTCCGTTGCTTTTCCCACACCATGCCTGCATTAAATGCTCGGAGAGGCAGTGATCACTATAAATAAGGGGGAGAAGGGTGAACTGTCTTCTCCATCCCTTCCGCCTCCTTTTTTATTGATGGCGAGATGTCGTTGCCTTTTCTTCCACCCCTTTTTGCGGTCACTGGTGTTTATGTCGGAGATGTAGGAGGGTTCCCGGCCGAAGGGCCTTGCGGAGGGGGAAGCCTTACATCCTTTGCTGGGGAGCATGGTGGAGATGATGTCCAAGGTCTTGCTGAAAATCCTGGTAGAGGTGGGACTCCGAGGTTATCTGAGGAGTCCAGAAGAGACATCACGTGTGTTGGATCGATAAAACCGATAGAGGGGGGGTGAATATCGGAAAACTTTCGGATTTGAGTAAGAGTAGGTACGCAGCGGAAATTAAAAACAATACACAGAGACACAGTCGATTTACTTGGTTCGGAGCCTGTGTCGACTCCTACTCCAAGGCCCACGGTTGTTGACCGTTTACTTTGGGCAATTCTATATTTGGCGCAAAGACAGTTTACAAATATTGAATACAGAGTAAGTGCAGTAAACTTTAACAATTAAGAAAAAGATGCTCTTCTTTTACCAACGTCCGATTGTAGGTTCACTTGTTCGGAGCAGCGGGACGTCGTCGGCTCGAGTTGGGCAGTTTCCGGAGCAAGGCGCGAGAGCAGAAGAGCGTGGAAGCGTTGAATGAATTGATGTTGGAAGCCTGGGGTCGAGGGCCCTTTATATAGGGCCTGGGGGCGCCCGGGACGTCGGGGGCGCCCCCCACGTGGCCTTTGATCCGTCAAAGTCTCGGTCGCGTCTGATCCTCTGGATCCGCTTTGACCGGGGCGCCCGGAGGACTCGGGGCGCCCGGATTGACCGGGTCAAATTTTATCCGCTTGGCTTCGAGGGCTTTTGGTTCGATGCATGCACATGGGGGCGCCCGGGACGCTGGGGGCGCCCGGGAGCAGCGCGGGCGCCCGGGAGCACGGGGGTGCCCCGCCCAGCAGCTATTCGAACCCTTTTTCCTTTGACATGTTTTGTATGTACCTTGGGGGCGCCCGGGACACTCCGGGCGCCCTACTCAGCCTTTGCCTCTCTCCTTTTAGGCTTTCTGAGCTGCAGACACACGTTCCTTCGGTCCTGCATCCAGGGTTAGTCCAAAACACAATGCAACAATAGAATATTTATTTATACAGCCTTAGCTGTCTTGGTTCTGACTTTGGTCTCCAAAAATGGAGTCCTAGGTCGAACCGACGCCTACTGTTCCCTCGACGGGGAACGCGTCCTCACCTACTCCTCTCGGGAGAATTTACCTGTTGCCAACCGCTCCTTTGGTTGGTCTTTTGCCTGACGGTCCATTGTCAGGTCTTGGATACTGGCAGTCCTTCGCCAGTTGCCTAGCAGTCCTTCGCTAGGGTTTTGGATACTGGCAGTCCTTCGCCAGTTGCCTAGCAGTCCTTCGCTAGGGCTTGGATGCTGGCAGTCCTTCGCCAGTTGCCTAGCAGTCCTTCGCTAGGGCTTGGATACTGGCAGTCCTTCGCCAGGTGCCTAGCAGTCCTTCGCTAGGGCTTGGATACTGGCAGTCCTTCGCCAGGTGCCTAGCAGTCCTTCGCTAGGGCTTTTTCTGCACACATGAGTAACAACGTTAGATCACAAATAAACTTAACTTTGAATCCTTTGCCAATATCAAAACCAGGTTCGATATGGTGCTTCCTGCACCAACAACGTGGTCCGCCAGGGGGCATGGCGGAGATGACATGTCCTGATGGTTGCCTCCCCCTGGTCGGTCCGTGGCGGTGCATTCCTAGTTTGCTTTAGACACCATCCTCTTCCGAATCCTTGCTTTCTCCGAGTTTTGGGCATAGGATAGTGTTTGTGGGGGCCGCCGTCACTAAGAGAGGGGTTACAGCCACTGCTTCCTCTCCCCTGTTAAGATAATTCTTCTTTTCCAACATCCGGAGAGAAATTGCAGTTGCTGCTCCCCCTCCTCTTCCTTCTGACTGTTGTGTCGGATGCATCTTGGTAGGAGGAGGCAATCGGGGTCTTCGAACGGGTTCGTTGCCCTCATGTGTTACCTCAGGCATCTTAGTCTATCGCTGGTTACTCGGATGAAGGACCGAGATGTTTTTACTACGGCCGAAGATTCAAGGAATCCGATCATAGTGGGTGTGAATCCCCGCTTGCTAGCTGTTGGAAGATGATTGTGAGTCAAGCGACTCTGCGGGGGATGTTGCAGTGGTGAAGAAAAACCCAAGTAGAGGGGTGCTTCCCTTTACTAGCTCTTTTGATTGTATCTTGATATTTCTCTAAGATATTGGACTTCATGTATTTCTCATATAAATAAAACAAACTTTTTGTTACCTCGTGTACGTGTACGCCTGTATTCCGTTAGTGTTGGACAGGATGTTATTGACTTGTGGATATTTGGGTGATATTCATGGATTTTACGTTTTACGTTTGAGGATCAGAGTATAGACATGGCACCAGTGATCGTAGGATTGAGTGCCCTGGATAATTGTGATGATTGGATGGTTGTTCGGGTGTATTTGGTTATCGGATGATAACCTCTGAATTGATAAGTTCAATTGCTCCGTAATAGTGTAACCATAGGGTATCAGCTGAAGTGGTTACTCATGATTAGTACAGACATGTTTAGCTGCTAGTGTGTGCCGTATGAGGAATAATAAAATTTGGGGACCAAATTTTTATTAGAGGGGGAGAATGTTAAATACGGCCAATTAAAAATCCGTAGAATAAATTTTTCAGAAAATTTACATAAGAGATTTAGGGTTACCGGATTAGGGTAAAAGTTTTCAGATAAATTCTTAAAATTTACCAAAGGGTAAATTACTTAAACCCTTAACCTTCGGGATTTAAAATAAAAATAAATCCTAAAGTTGAGAACGGGTACGGAGGTTTGGTTAAAGCAAGGGGTTAAGAGGATAAATATCTAATCCTAGAATTTGATGTTTATTACTATAAATTTGATAGTTAAATAGTTAATACCCTAAGGGAAGGATTGACATTTTTGAAAGTTGAGGGGGTTTTCTGAAAAAAGCCACCCCACTTATGAACACTCCCTTCTCCCATTTCGCGTGACCTAGCCGCCTCAAACTCCCCAATCCCTCTTTGCTCATCTCGGCCGCAGCCAAAACCCACAGCCGCCTGCTCCTTTTTCTTCCTTTCCCTTCGCGTGCCCTAACCATCGCGCTGACCTCTCGCACGGAAAGCCAGCCGCAAGAGCGTCGTCTCCTCGCCGGCGCTTTCTTCACGCGTGGATGCTAAGTTGCGATTGTGTGATCAGAGCAGAGATTCCCCTCGTTCTCTACGTTTGGGTGCTGCCATCCCTAGCTCAGCACAGTCGTCTCCTCCTTCTGGCGACCGCCGATTCCCTCTGCCAACTTTGGCTGCTAGATCCTGCGTGGGTCTAAAGTGCTCGGTGTTCTTCTTCCTCGGCGATTGTCTTCATTAGATCTGGGTTGGGCTATTGCTGCCGTCATCAATCAGATTTTGGTTTCTTCCAACTGGCTACCGAGAGACTTCACAGTAGGTAGTTGTCCCTTGATTTCCTATCTGCTCGTGTTTCCTTAATTCAGTTGATCTTTATGGTTGGAATTTCCTGTTTAGATGGGTTTGATGATATGTTGGATTTGGATTTATATTTATCATAATTCCATTTAATGGAGATCGGTTTTTCGCTATCCAGTTTGATTGGAATATGGAGAATTTGATTGTAGATCTTTTAACTTATCTTGCTGTAAGGTATCGATATAGGTCTGTGAATGGAATTTTGGAGTAATGGTAAAGTTTAAGGAGGTTTTGATTTGATCCTTGGATTGTTTTAGCTTGGCACTTGTTAATGTCGTAAGCCTCCTCTTCTGATGGTTTTGACCTTAATCCAAATTCCTATGGAGGTAGATTGAGCTAAGCCTAAAGGTTGAGTTATGTAACAAGACTTCAGAATTTGATCTGTATTGTTGAGATCGGTTAGGGTTGTGGTGGTGATGATTCTATTGGAATATGGTTTTGAGTTAGATTTACTTGTTCTGGTTGCGCTCTGTATTGTGTGAGATCGGATTGGTTCATCTGATCTTGAATTAATCCAAGGATCCATTTAGTTATCTTGATTAAACTCGAATCATTTACTTTATTGCGGAGTTGGAATTAATCCATTTAGTTATTAAAATTCTAATCTAGTTAGGTTGTGGCATGATTAGGGTTAATTGGGAGATTAAACCTAATAACCTAAACTTGATTGATTCGGGTTTCGAAAACCTAACATGAATCTAATTTAGGTAACTTGGGATAATTATGACTACTCATTTAATTGTGATTAATTAAATGAAACGAGATAATTAGGATGGTCCTAATTACTTGAGATAGTTTGTTTAGCTATAAATTATATATTATTGTAGCTAAACAATGCCTTTGATACAGGGCCTCGATTGGGTTATCGTTGCTGATTATTGGACGGGAGGTTCTTTCTGATACGAGTATCCCTCTTTTGAGGCGGGTACCTTTTGACTTATCTTTGCTGATATTGTCATGTTGTTATGCATAGACTGTTATAGATAGCAGTAAGATTATACGCTATCCTTGTTTACTAGGCTTGTTCTGGATACTTGTTGTTTATCCCTAAGTTATTATGCTGACAGTTTCATACAGTCTCACGTATTGTCATATTTATATGTATGCTTAGATATCATGATGTATCTCTTGCATTTGACATTGAGGGATCAGTAGTTTCCGACCAGTATACCTTGTAGGTTACCAGTATTTCCTGTTATAGGATTCAGACTGAGACTTAGTACACTGAGGACTTGGTGAGGGAGGTATGCGTACCTATCATACACCATCTTTACATTGTTGCATGCCGGCGATCAGCGACTCCCTTGTGGTTGAGCCTATCGTCTTCCAGTACACGATATGCGCACACGGCCACTCATGGGTTAATGGATACCGTAGGGTGTGCGCATTTGCCCTGTATTGCTCCGTTCGGCCACTATTTGGAGGGTGGGTCCGGGCGTGGTAGCAGCCAGGGATCCCTTCTCGTACTGAGCCACGAGGAGATGAGAGCTAGACTCCCTCATTGCTTGGGGTAGGAGCGTAGTCTCCGCCAGCATCCTGTCCACCCGATCACTCAGGAGCAGTGATAGCAGGGTGCGTACAGTTGTCATAGCTCTACCCTCTCAGACGTCACCTATGACAGGTGTACGATGATCTGACTGGTGTCAGAGGTGACACATGTCATTGCACCATGTGCATATTTTGCATCGTGCATTGTTTGCTGCACTTGATTTCTGCACTTGTTTGGCATGCATATACTGGAGACTTGTTATCTGAGATTATATGTCTATTGGTGTTCCATAGGTATTTATTACCCTCTTTTCAAGTTAGATGGATTCTGGTATGTATCTATCTCGGTATTCTTCAGTACTAGTCTTTCCCTATTGTTAATATGAGACTGTATTAGCGGAACTCTTATTGTTAGTATAACTTTCTATGCATAGCTATTCTGGGTATCCGTAGAGTTCCTTTGGACTCACACCGTTGGTTATTTTCCTTAATTTCAGGTTGATGTCTGCCAGGAGAGCCCTAGCCGCCAGTCCCCAGCTCGAGAGGAGCTCTGCTTCGTTTTATTTTATGTTGATTTACGGTTATGGACCCTGCATTATGTACTTTGCTTCCGTTGCCCTGTTTTGGACATGTATTTACGTTTTATTCGATGGGATTGTACTTTTGAGTCCTATGTTGGACTTCGTGGGGTTTTAGCTTTGTTCCTGCCCCCTGGCAGCTCAGGTGAGTTAGTACTTTGGTTTTATGATGGTTATAGTCATATATCCGTTGTTTCTGCATGGATTTGAGGCTTGAGGCCATTTAACTGCGTGGTTGTGCTATTTGTATCTATGTGTATGTGTAAATTGTCCGCCGGACAGGGGAGGTGTTGTCCGATTTTCTGTTGGATCAGCGGCTCCAGGGTCTCGGGGCGTGACAGTTTTGATATCCCACTTGTTTTTCCTTTTTAGTCAGGTATGTCATGTCATCTTTGCTTCTGCAGCGTCTATGTGTCCCGGGCACTCGACAGATCGCAAGGCCTCCTGGTTATTGTGTACTTGGTCGGGCGTAGCAACCAAGACCAAACCTAAGTGTCTCGGGCATCCGTAGTACCGCGAGGTATTAGGGTTTTTATCCTTGGATGGGAGTCTGTAGCAACTCAGACCAAGCCTAAGTACCTCGGGCATCCGCAGCACCACGAAGTATTAGGGGATTTGGGTACTTGGTCGGGTGTAGCAACTTAGACCAAGCCTAAGAACCTCGGGCATCCGCAGCACCACGAGACATTAGGGTTTTTGTCCTTGGTTAGGAGTCCGTAGCAACCCAGACCAAGCCTAAGTACCCCGAGCATCCGCAGCACCGCGAGGTATTAGGGTTTTGAGTACTTGGTCAGGTGTAGCAACCTGGACCAAGCCTAAGTACCTTGGGCATTGACGGACCCAAACTATGTGTCACGAATGTGGGTCTCAAATTTAAATGTATATGAATAACTGGAAACCTTTTTACAATCAAAAGTATGAAAATGTAATATAGGGGCCAAAGGTCGTATTTTTTTTTCTCGAGGCTAGTTGTAGTGTTTGATTTGAGCTTGGTTTATGTGTCGTTTGGGTTTTTGGGTTTCAACTAAGTAATTGGATTTTGGTTTGTAATTGAAAATGAAATCGCAATGGAAAATCAAAGAACCTTAAATTAATGCACTAAACAAGAATTTGGCACTTAAGAACTCAACCTAATGGAAACTTACTCAAGCACTTACAAAATTTTCTTGGAAACTAATTTCTGAATTCTACAAAACAAAAGAAATGCTGAGAAATGAGGTAAAAGCAGTGATGGGAGTTTTCGAAAATAAACAAACCTAACACAATTACTAACATGCGAAATTAAGAAAATCCATAACCAACTTAACTCAATTAGCTACAATATTTTTTGGAAACCAACCACTGCCAATAAAAATTCAGAATTGAGTGAATTCTAACTTATGAATTTCAAACACAATCTTAAGCTACAAAACAGGCTGAATTGCGGATGCAACTAGGTTCTTATCTATTGGCACGCAAGAGATAGCTCTTTGTGCCAAAAACTAACACAAAACTCGAAAATGATATCTTTTCAACTAAGAATTCTAAACTAATTGATTCAATTGAGAAACAGGGGCTATGAGGAAAGAACTAAGCAAATCTAAAGGAAGAAATTTGAGAGCCGAAAACAGCAATTCAAGAAAACCAAATTCAGAAACTTAATTAGCAGGAATTTAAGATGCAGAATTAAGGATTAGCTATAGAATTTTTTTCCGCAATGGATCAAAGGCTAAACTAGCTAATGCAAAATGAATTCGAGTAACTAATCTAGATGCAATGAAACTGAAACTAGCAATCACTTGACAGGAACTAAGGAAATCGGGCTGAAATTTCTGATAAACAGCAAACTAACTTGGCACGCAGCAATTCAGATTTGGCACGTAAGAAATACAATAGAAACTAGCTGAAACTTATCTGAAAATTCACTACACAAGCTCATAAACTAACTAACTTGAAGAATTAAATCCTAATTAAGCTCAAACAATTCAGAATTACAACTAATACTACTGGTAAGAAACTGCAAAAACAGAACATGTGCAGAAATTCAATTACAGCTACAAAACTTGGAAATTAAGGATCTAAGCTACTCCTCAACCATTCCTCAACTCAAGAACTTCTTGGTCGTCAATCAAGAGTGAACTTCGGACCCGCAAGCTCAACAAATCAGTGAAGATACGTCTCTGCTACTGAAACAGATCAAATCCTGCTCAAACTGAAATTAAATTCCGAATTCATCAAACTCGCTGTGGTGGCTTGCGATTTGGATTAGGGAATGACCAAAACCTTCCAGGGAA
Organism: Boesenbergia rotunda; assembly: GCA_024364735.1. NCBI lineage: Eukaryota > Viridiplantae > Streptophyta > Magnoliopsida > Zingiberales > Zingiberaceae > Boesenbergia > Boesenbergia rotunda. The sequence goes on along the minus strand of JAGFNQ010010408.1, from coordinate 37,153 downwards.
CCCCTCTGGTCAGCTCGGATGTAGTGGAAATGGATCACAGCTGAGCTCGCTAAAATCGGATAGTGAAACTGCCGAGACCTCGCGCAGCTTCGCTATTGAGCAGAAATCAGATCTAAAACCTCGCTGAGATTCTCTTCACTAACCTAGCCCTTGCTTTGATGATGGATTGAGGGATCACGCCTTCGATTGGATGAAAAAAATGGAAGAAAATGAAGAAGACTGATGAACTCTACTGTTGCGGTGAAGACGCAATGGAGAGGAAGTTGCTGCAATTTTTCCTTAAGTAATCAGAAATGGACGGTTGTGATTGATTTGAGAAAATCCAACGGCTGATCTTGCTCTGATTGGAGCCAAACTTTGATGATGATGATCTGAGGTCAGGATCTGCCTTATGGTAGCTCGGATCCTCCAGATTTGCAACGGATGGTCCAGATCAAGCTAATCTTTGAATGGATGATCTAGAGCCCTCCAAGCTTGATCCAACGGTTGATTGAGCTCTGATTGGGATGAAACCTTCAAATCTTGATCAGGGTGCTTGATCAACCGTAGCCCTAGCTCGGATTGCTTCGGATCATCCCGGATGGCTCAGATCTAGCTGCTCTTGAATCGGACGGCCCAGATTAAATCATAATCTTGATAATTCGATCCGGGTCACTTCCGACTCAAGTTTGACCCAATATGCCCTAGGTCCTTGAACCTTTGATGCCTACAAAAATAGATCAAGAATTTAGTGGCCAAATAATCCAATTTAATGCAAAATTTGCAATTTAGTCCAAAATAAGAGTAAGTTCTAAAACCTAGGGCAATTTCACATTTTTAGCAATAAAAACATAGGTCAAACATGGATTTAAGCGGCTCAAATAATCAATAAAATAGTATTTATCAACTCCCCCACACTTGAGCTTGAGCGTCTCGCGAAAACAGTAAATATGTATCCCCTAGATTTACTTAGGCATAATTAGAAACAATTGAAAAGAAATTACCTAGGGTTGTCAATTCTCATAAATCTAAGCTCTATGGATTAGTATCTTGTCCTTAAATCAACAACTTAGCCTTTTCATCCATCATGAGTCATTGAGATGAATCTAACTCATTGCCTTTCAAGGAAAATTTTGGTGGCTCTCTCCTTAAGTTCTAACTTGATGATGAAAGTGGAGCTCACTCAAACACATATGATTCTTGCACTACCATAGGCTTGCTTATTATCTACTCTCCACCATTAATCATGATTAGGATTCACATCTATAAAAACAATTGAAAGACATAGAAATGATAAGAAATGGAATAAGAGCCAAGAAAAATGGAAAATTTGATAAAGTGGAAGACTTGAGTGCTTGAGGATATTTTTTTATTATGCTCTTTGCTTCTCTTAACAGTCCTCTAGTGATATAAAAATGTGTGAAGTCAGATTTCGATAATTGCCTTTGATTTGGATGAAAACTCCTTCCTTGGTTCAATGTGCCAATCTTCCTTCAATTGCGTGCCATTTGGATCCTTCTCTCTTCTCCTCATCAAATCTTTTTCTTTTCTTTCTCTCTAGTAAAGCTCAGAATGTATTGGAACAAAGGTTTGATTCAGATGAGGGCACTTCACTGATTTAAATTACCAAGACTTCAATCTTGTGTCATCTTGTTTCTCTCTTTTCTTTTCCTTTTCAAACTGTTTTTCTTCTCTTTTTTTTTCTGAATTCTTCTAATGGAGCTTTTCGGATAAGCATTCATATCAGAGAGCCCTAGACATCAAATAGCAATTAGAGACAAAAATTTGATGCTCCACACATAACCTTCACTAACTCTTGCACATCCCTTTTGATACACATCCTTTTTAAGTTGGCACACTTCCTTAATTTTTTTTTTCTTTTCCTTCTGTTTTAAGTCTAGCATCCACAATAGATTTAGTTCAAGTCTTTGATTTCTCCAACAATTAACATCAAAAGTGCTTGCAACAATTGACAGTGGAAGCCTTAAATGTTCCACTCAAAAATCAAATTAGCACATTGAATTTCAGCCCTTGCCTTTGATACATTCTCTCAGCTTCGAAAATCCTAGCATCCAAATTCCTTTCTTGTTCTAATAGGCTGGGATGTGCTTACAATTGATGATACCTTCACACACTTCAATTCGTAATTCACAGCCCTTGAAAAATCAAATTCACTTCCAATTGATACCAAACTACTTGCATGGAAATAGGCCAATCTGATTTCCTTTCTTTTCCAAACTGTTTTCTCAGCTTCTATTGCAGGAATTGACAACAGCTCCCTCAAGAATTCGTCCATAGTTCAGCCATGTTTACAGCCCTTCTGCTTTCCAGAATTTATAATGGTTGGACCTTGCAATTCGATTCCTGTCAAACACCATTTACCTTGTAATTCAGCCTTGGCAATTTCACACTTTTTCTTTGGCACAATATTTCTTCTTCATCAAGTTCACAGAAATTTCCTTCAGATTCTCAGCTTATATTCCACTTCAATTCAGCTTGAAACAATTGGCATCACATAGTTCTTGCATCAAATGGTGGTGAAAACTTTAAATGTTCCACTCACCAATTCTAATCAGCTCAGAAATCAAATTCAGCCAAGCCACTCCTTCCATTCTCTGATTTCTTCAGCATTTAGCATCAAGTGGCTCTTCTTTTATCCGAAATTGAATGTGCACCTTCAACTTCAGATACAATGATTCTTCAAATGGAATGCAGTTCAGCTTTTGAGCAGTTCCGGAAATTTTCTTTTCTCAGCTTTTTATCAGTCTTCAATCAGCTTCATTTCCATTTTTCAATTCAGCTTGCATTCACACTTTGCTTGTATCACTCAGTAGCTCCTAGATGGAGCACTCGGCAGCAACAATTGCTGTTTTCCTCACTGATCAGAAATTCCTTGCAGCTCTGCACAGCTGAATTCTGAACTACTTGCTGTTTAAGTTCCCAATTCTTCCTTCTTGTCTTTAGCTGCAAAATGTTTCTCTGTTTCTTGACTACAGATTACCCATTTTATGTCTACATCAGCCTCAATTCAGATGGTCTTCAGCTGGAGATCAGATTCCATCACTTGGCAGCAACAAATCCAATGCAATTCAGATTCTATAGCTTGCAATTTGCGTGCCATTTTCAGACTTTGGCACAGAATTCTCTTCATCAACCAATTTGAGCTTGGTCATGTAAGCTTGGATCTTCAAATTATGATAAAGACTCTAGATTCTCCACTTGCTTCCATCCTCTTGCTCATTTTCGAAATTCAAATTCAACTCACTTGGCACCTTTTGGCTTCAACTTGGCGAAATTTTTTTCCTTTTTGACATGAATTTCCTCTTTTGATACAAATTGATTCCAAATCACTAATCACTCCCCCACACTTAACTCTTTGTCCGTCTCGGGCAAAGTAGCATCAAGAAAAACATCCCAAGCAAACAAATCCATAGAAAAATTAGGGTTAAGATTAGCACTAAGGAAAGGTAAATAGAATAGACATGATTTTTACAAATGGAAAGGTAAACAAAGGGATTAGCCTCTATAGCTGTGATCCAATCATTGAAATATGGTTTTGAAAGAACCTAAGCAAGTTCTAGAGCACAATAACATGTGTATCACAAATATAAGGCTAATCTCACTAGGTAAAAATAATCCATCTCAAATCCTCAATTAAGAATTTAAAGCAAAATCGTACTCAAGCATCCAAGATTTCATCCATGAACTCAAACTCTAAGTTTTGACAACCAAATTTAATTTATTTTCCAAAAGATTCTAAAATGCTATTGAGATAACCTAAGGGATACATTTATTTCTAGTCATGCAATAAAAAGTGCTAAAACTATATTTACAATGACATGGTATTTAAAATGATTTTATTCATGTCATGTTTCCTAAGAATTTATTATCAACTACTTACTTTAAAAAAAACATTTATTCCTAGCAACATGAAAATGATATGTACAATGAAATGCAAATGTAGAGAAAGTGAACCCCCCTTAAGTTGGGTAGATAGCGTCCTCAATGTACACATCCTCCACCTCTAGCTCCTTTAGTTCTTCAAAATACCTCTTGAGCCGGTGGCCATTAACTTTCCACACAAATCCATTAGCTTCGTCCCTAATTTCAAAAACTCCATAGGAAAAAATGTCAGTTATAATGAATGGACCTTCCCACCTTGATCTCAACTTACCTCTTATCAATTTGAGCCTTGATTTATACAATAAAACCTTCTCGCCAACTTTGAAGTCCTTTTTCACAATGTGTTTGTCATGGAAGTTTTTGGTTTTCTCCTTGTAAATCCTTGAATTTTCAAATGCTTCCAATCGAATTTCTTCAAGTTCTTGGAGTTGCAATTTTCTCTCTTCCCCCGCCTTGGTAGCATCGAAATTGCAAGCTTTCACCGCCCAATACGCCTTGTGCTCTATTTCCACAGGGAGGTGACAAGCCTTACCATAAACCAGGCGGTAGGGTGACATGCCAATCGGTGTCTTGTATGCTGTTCTGTAGGCCCAGAGTGCGTCATCTAGCCTTTTGCTCCAATCTTTTCTAGTGGGCCCAACCGTCTTCTCTAAAATGGATTTGATCTCTCTGTTTGAAATCTCAGCCTGTCCATTTGTTTGGGGATGATAGGATGTAGAGATTTTATGAACCACCCCATATCTGCTAAGCATAGCCTTCATGTGTTTGTTACAAAAATGAGATCCTTGGTCACTGATTATTGCTCTTGGAATTCCAAACCTGCAGAAAATATTATTGATGCAGTCTGACCCAGTTGTTGTTTTGGTGTTTGACAATGATTTAAGTTTGGTTGAGCGAATTTAGGTTAAAGTCCTGGTCGGGGACTGGGCATGAAACCCCGGTGAGTGAAGCCGGGTCCTGGTGAGTGAAGCCAGGTGATTGAAAATCCCGGTGAGTGAAGCCGGGTCCTGGTGAGTGAAGCCAGGTGTTGGAAATCCCGGTGAGTGAAGCCGGGTCCTGGTGAGTGAAGCCAGGTGTTGGAAATCCCGGTGAGTGAAGCCGGGTCCTGGTGAGTGAAGCCAGGTGTTGGAAATCCCGGTGAGTGAAGCCGGGTCCTGGTGAGTAAAGCCAGGTGTTGGAAATCCCGGTGAGTGAAGCCGGGTCCTGGTGAGTGAAGCCAGGTGGTGAAAAGTCCTAATTCGGAAGGGTTGGGTGAAAAGTCCTAACTTGGAGGGTTAGGTGCAAATTCCCATCCTGGAGAATTAGGTGAAAAGTCCTGGCTTGGAGGGTCAGGTGCCTAGCTTGGAGGGCTAGGTTGGATGAAGTTCTAACTCGGAAGGGTTGGGTGAAAAGTCCTAGCTTGGAGGGCTAGGTGAAAAGTCCTAGCTTGGAGGGCTAGGTGAAAAGTCCTAACTTGGAGGGTTAGGTGCAAATTCCCAACTTGGAGAGTTAGATGGAAAAATCCTTGGCTTGGAGGGCTAAGGTGGATGAAAACTTAGCTTGGAGGGCTAAGTTTGAGTCCCTGGATCGGTTTGGTGATCGATCAGGGAGTTGGCACGCTGCTCCTTAGTGGATCGGTCTGGTGACCGATCCAGCTATGCCTGATCGGACTGGTGACCGATCAGGGAGCAGGCTGCTTCCTTGTTGTCTTGCTCCTGATCGGTCTGGTGACTGATCAGGGAGCAAACGGTGAGTGAGTTCCCTTGCTGATCAAAGTCTTGGATCGGTCCGGGGACCGATCAGGGATCTTGGGATTGATTAAAAAACAACTGTTCATCTGCCCTGATCGATCTGGGTGACCGATCAGGATCCATTCTGATCGGTCTGGTGACCGATCAGGCTTCACCCTGATCGGTCTGGTGACCGATCAGGCGCAGAACTTTAATTCAAATACGTTGTCAGAAGCTCTGATCGCGTCTATTTTCACTGCCGATTCTTTGATTCACTGCTGATATGTTTTGATATGCATTGCTAAGCCTCTATTGGAGTGTGCAGGTGATAGCAGGTGATTCAAACACTCAAGGAGGGTCAATGGGAGGCTTTCCGTTGAGCAGGTTTGGCTGGTTCTCATTCTCAGGTTTCAACGGGCAACTGACGCAGCTGGCGACTGACGGAGGCTCAGCTGGAGAGGGAGTCTTCAGTGGACTGAGTGCTCAGGGAGGTCAGTGGGTTCAGGCTGGCTCAGTGGATGCTGATGAAGCTTGTGATGGTGAGCAGAGCTTAAGTGATGAAGCTGAGGCAGAGGAGCGGTGAACAAGAGACAGACAGAAAACTTGGGAAGTTGTTGCTGGGCTGTGTTCGTGCTCTCTGTTGCTTTGTTCTTGAGCGATCTTGTTGCATTCCTGTGAGAGCTTTGTGAGCTTCCCTTCTCGAGTGTCTCGTGTGCTTAATCTTGTATTCATCTACTGAGACAGCTTGTGGAGAGGTTACTCCACCGAGAAGGAGGCGCTTGATATCCGGTGTTCACCGGGGCTTGATCTGCCGACGATCAAGGGATCGCCCACCTCACGGGCACGCCAAGGAGTAGGGGCAAGTTATCCCCGAACCTTGTATATCGAGGTGTTAGCGTCGGTTTGCTTCCCTTTGTGTTTTGCTGTCTATTCTTTGCTGCTTCTGTGTTTTTGTTTCCGCTGCTACTAATCTGATCACGCAGAAGTATCAAAGAGCAAGAAATTGTGATTGACTAGATTCACCCCCCCCCCTCTCTAGCCATCTCGTCCCCAACAAGTGGTATCAGAGCTTGGTGCTCTGTTTACGGCTTAACATCCGAGAGCTTACAACAAGATGGCTGGAAGAGAAGGAATGAGCACAAACCGACCTCCATTCCTTGACGACACAGATTTTCCATATTGGAGGTCAAGGATGGAGTTCTATCTCAAAACCAACATGAGCTTGTGGTTCTCTGTCAAGGAGGGTTTTCCCTTCCAAAAGATAATGAAGGAAAGGAGCTTGAGTTTTCCAAGTGGTCGGTTGAGCAAATCCGGAAGGGGGAAGCCAATGCCAAAGCTATTGTCACCTTGCAATGTGGGATGACGAAGGAGGAGTTGATCAAGGTGGGTCCTTTTACAAGTGCTAAAGATCTATGGAATAAGATTATTGAGCTCCATGAAGGAACTCAAGACACCCGGACAGCCAAGAAGGATCTCCTTCACAGCCAACTCCAGAACTTGACAATGAGAGAAAACGAAACTGTAAGTATGCTTCATTATCGGTTCAAAGAAATCATCAATGGCTTGCATTCCATAAATGAAAAGGTAGAAAATAGAGACCTAGTGAGGTATGTACTCAAAGCCTTCCCTAGGAGTACTTTGTGGTCATCCATGGTGGATGTTTACAAGGTTTCTAAGGATTTATCTCTTGTTAAGTTAGAAGATCTATTTTGTGAAATGGAATTACATGAGATCTCTAACCAAGGCCCCAAAGAGAAAGGGTTTGCTTGTGTGACAGGTGACAACAAGAAGAAGAAGGAGGAGGGCATCCACTGTCACGTGGCTCTAGTGGCACTAGAAGATTCAAAGGAGGAGAGTGATAACGAATCGAGAAGCTCCTCAACCGCGCCTTCATCATCTTCGGATGATGAAGAGGTAATTTCTCCCGAGTTAGATAAGTGCTATCGAGCCATCGCATGTCTAACTAAGATGCTTAAAAAATCTAAGGCCAAAGTTAAATCTTTGAAATTGGAAGTAGAACATTTAAAAACCTCTAAGGATGAGGTAATTGATGACTTGCATGTTAAGACCCTTGAGGATGAAAATAAGGATTTGAAGAGCAAAGTTGAAAACCTCAAGAATATTCTTGGAAAATTTTCAACAAGTTCAAAAACTCTAAATATGATCTTGAACTCACAAAAAGCGGTTTACAACAAGGTTGGCTTAGGTTACCAACCAAAAGAATCAAGTTTCATGTCATTAATGTCAAGAACCCAATTTAGATCATCAAATGATTCTAGGGTTCAAAAGGTGAGGAAGAGAATGACTAAGGCATGGGTGCCAAAGTCTTTCATTGTAGATGCATTAGGTCCCAAAATTTGGGTACCTAAAACCTCCATATTTAGAATTGTATAGCTTTGATTGAGGGGGAGCATCTATCAACATAGGTTGTTGATAAGTGGTGCTCCAAACCCAAGGCTAAGGTTACACTAGTTTCAAAATAAGTCAACAAGCCTTGGAAATTATTTTTATATATTGTATGAAGGGTTTAGATTCACACATAATTTGCTCTTGCCATGAATGGCTTAGAATAATTGGTTTTACTTGTTGCAATTTGTGTTTTCATGCAAGTTATGGTTTATGAAATGTCTTATCTCAAGCCCAAGTATGCCATGAGTATCTTGTATGTGTTATAACACATGAATGCATGTTTAAGGACAAGATGAACATATAGTTTGGGCTGATCATTATAAAAATCTCACAAGGCATCACCATGAGTTTTAAAATTCACTGTTTAACCTTCTATGACCTAGTGATTCCCTTGTATCAAACTAAGGTTTCTTGATATGATCATGCTTTGATACAAACATGTTTTGATACTCAATTTCATGCTTAGAGAACACCATCATGTTTTGACTCAAATAGTGTTGTAGAACATGGATGCATGCTAAAGAACAAGTATGGACACATTGAAAATCTCACAATACATCATTAGACAAGAACATGAACTTAAGGTCTAGGTTCAGTGTTTTCTTGAAATGAATCAAAAGAATTGGCATGTATTCAAGGTCTTCACACTTAGTGTTGCTTATGATGGTAAATGAACTTGAAAAAAAATTGGGAATTTGATCATGCCTTGATACTGGTATTATATAGGCATGTTTTAAAATTTAATCATATGTTGATCGCTTTCAAACTTATCATGTTTTCTAGAATCATGCTTTGAACTTTGTATTTACAAGTTTTACTCTTAAGATATATTGGAGATGTTGCATGATTTGATAATATACATGATAGTTAAAGAGATGCAAATCATGTTGTTTCCTTTGGGTAGAGAAACATGAATGTTGTTTAATGGAACTCTGTTAGGAGTTAAATTTGAATCTAATTGGGGTTTAGGAGTGGTTAAGGGGTGAAACAAATCCATTTCTGAAATATAACAGTTTCAGAAACCATTCTGTATCATCCCTGATCGGTCCACCGACCGATTAGGGGTGCTTCTGATCGGTCCGGTGACCGATCAGAGCCGATCAGACCAACTCTGATCAAGGAACTCCCAGATCGTTCCAAATTGATCCAAAACCTCCTCAAACCAATATCTTCTTGTCGAATTGTATCAGTTTAATGATAATACCACATACAAATCTGATACAAACCGATTACAATTGAAACATATTTGATCATCCATTAGTACAACCCTGGTACTAAGGGGGTACAAATTTGTTTAAGTGATACAAACCTGGTACTTAATAGTGATTTGATACAAACCTATGCTGGGATGTTCAAATTCATAAGAAAGGGTTTGTTGAGTCATGACTCTTGATCTTAATGTCGTGTTTCGGAAATTTTTCTGAAATGACGAATATTAATAGAGTCATCTCCCCTGTTATGGAATGCAAATTGTTAATGCAGTCTGTTCAGGAACGTATCAGAGTTTCAAAAATTTTTCTGAAATCCAATCGCTCCCCAGACTAATCAGATATACTTCTGTATCACGTAATCAACAGACCTGGTTGGTCACGGAGACCAATCAGGACTATGTTTCAAATACAGATGCATTCCTTACTAGTCCTATGAAGCATATACATATTTGACCATAATATACTTCTGTATATGTCTTCACATGGAAGTCCAAGTGTTAATACAGTCTGATCTTGAACGAATCAGAATCACAGAAATTTTTATGAAAATTGATCGTTCATAGATAAATCAGAAATTTTTCTGTATCGATTATCAGTCTAATGGAACTGCAGTAATTGTTGTCATATGATGCATATACATTGTTGTCATGATACATTTATGGTATATGCCTCTCATATGCAATTTCAAAATCATCCTTTGACTTACTTGTCATATGAAACATATACATGTTTGACCATGATATATTTCTGTATATGTTTTCATATGCAATTCAAAAATTATCCTTTGATCATTTTGGGTTTGGGGAGAGACCCGTGTTTGAGGGGGAGGTATGTTTAAACTTAATAATCATACCCTTTTCGATGTTTGACAAAGGGGGAGAAAATGGCTAATTAAGTTTATGGTTATTATAGGGGGAGGATCATGATTCCCTTATGAGAATTGAACGGACTTCAAATTGATTGATACCTAAACTTAAATCGGGTTGTCAAACAACAAAAAGGGGGAGATTGTTGATGCAGTCTGACCCGGTTGTTGTTTTGGTGTTTAACAATGATTTAAGTTTGGTTGAGCGAATTTAGGTTAAAGTCCTGGTCGGGGACTGGGCATGAAACCCCGGTGAGTGAAGCCGGGTCCTGGTGAGTGAAGCCAGGTGATTGAAAATCCCGGTGAGTGAAGCCGGGTCCTGGTGAGTGAAGCTAGGTGATTGGAAATCCCGGTGAGTGAAGCCGGGTCCTGGTGAGTGAAGCCAGGTGTTGGAAATCCCGGTGAGTGAAGCCCGGTCCTGGTGAGTGAAGCCAGGTGTTGGAAATCCCGGTGAGTGAAGCCGGGTCCTGGTGAGTGAAGCCAGGTGGTGAAAAGTCCTAATTCGGAAGGGTTGGGTGAAAAGTCCTAACTTGGAGGGTTAGGTGCAAATTCCCATCCTGGAGAATTAGGTGAAAAGTCCTGGCTTGGAGGGTCAGGTGCCTAGCTTGGAGGGCTAGGTTGGATGAAGTTCTAACTCGGAAGGGTTGGGTGAAAAGTCCTAGCTTGGAGGGCTAGGTGAAAAGTCCTAGCTTGGAGGGCTAGGTGAAAAGTCCTAACTTGGAGGGTTAGGTGCAAATTCCCAACTTGGAGAGTTAGATGGAAAAATCCTTGGCTTGGAGGGCTAAGGTGGATGAAAACTTAGCTTGGAGGGCTAAGTTTGAGTCCCTGGATCGGTCTGGTGATCGATCAGGGAGTTGGCACGCTGCTCCTTAGTGGATCGGTCTGGTGACCGATCCAGCTATGCCTGATCGGACTGGTGACCAATCAGGGAGCAGGCTGCTTCCTTGCTGTCTTGCTCCTGATCGGTCTGGTGACCGATCAGGGAGCAAACAGTGAGTGAGTTCCCTTGCTGATCAAAGTCTTGGATCGGTCTGGGGACCGATCAGGGATCTTGGGATTGATTAAAAAATAATTGTTCATCTGCCCTGATCGATCTGGGTGACCGATCAGGATCCATTCTGATCGGTCTGGTGACCGATCAGGCTTCACCCTGATCGGTCTGGTGACCGATCAGGCGCAGAACTTTAATTCAAATACGTTGTCAGAAGCTCTGATCGCGTTTGTTTTCACTGCCGATTCTCTGATTCACTGCTGATATGTTTTGATATGCATTGCTAAGCCTCTATTGGAGTGTGCAGGTGATAGCAGGTGATTCAAACACTCAAGGAGGGTCAATGGGAGGCTTTCCGTTGAGCAGGTTTGGCTGGTTCTCATTCTCAGGTTTCAACGGGCAACTGACGCAGCTGGCGACTGACGGAGGCTCAGCTGGAGAGGGAGTCTTCAGTGGACTGAGTGCTCAGGGAGGTCAGTGGGTTCAGGCTGGCTCAGTGGATGCTGATGAAGCTTGTGATGGTGAGCAGAGCTTAAGTGATGAAGCTGAGGCAGAGGAGCGGTGAACAAGAGACAGACAGAAAACTTGGGAAGTTGTTGTTGGGCTGTGTTCGTGCTCTCTGTTGCTTTGTTCTTGAGCGATCTTGTTGCATTCCTGTGAGAGCTTTGTGAGCTTCCCTTCTCGAGTGTCTCGTGTGCTTAATCTTGTATTCATCTACTGAGACAGCTTGTGGAGAGGTTACTCCACCGAGAAGGAGGCGCTTGATATCCGGTGTTCACTGGGGCTTGATCTGCCGACGATCAAGGGATCGCCCACCTCACGGGCACGCCAAGGAGTAGGGGCAAGTTATCCCCGAACCTTGTATATCGAGGTGTTAGCGTCGGTTTGCTTCCCTTTGTGTTTTGCTGTCTGTTCTTTGCTGCTTCTGTGTTTTTGTTTCCGCTGCTACTAATCTGATCACGCAGAAGTATCAAAGAGCAAGAAATTGTGATTGACTTGATTCACCCCCCCTCTCTAGCCATCTCGTCCCCAACAAATATGTGACCTAACAAAACTACAAACAACAGAAGAATCATCAGTCTTGGAGGGAATGACCTCCACCCATTTTGAAACATAATCCACGGCAAGTAAAATATACAGATAACCATAAGATGCAGGAAAAGGTCCCATAAAATCTATCCCCCATACATCAAAAATCTCACAATAAAGTATAGCATGCTGGGGCATCTCATGTCTCGCTCCTATGTTCCCAGTTCGCTGACATCTATCACAATTTTTATAAAAAACATGTGAATCATGAAAAAGGGTGGGTCAGTATAAACCACACTCTAATACTTTCCTAGCAGTCCTCTGGGGTCCAAAATGCCCCCACTAGCTGATGAATGACAAAATGTAAGGACAGAAGTAAACTCATGATCGGGTATGCATCTCCTAATTATTTGGTCATTACAAAATTTCCACAAATAAGAATCATCCCACACATAAAACTTTGCATCACTTTTTAATTTATCTTTTTGAGCTTTCGAAAATTGAGTGGGAAATACATGTGCTACAAGAAAGTTAACTAGGTCTACATACCAAGGTGTCTCACCATGCACTGAACTCAAGTGCTCATCTCTGAAGTCATCATCAATGGTGGTAGGAGATCCATCTCCCTCAAGTCTGCTCAAATGATCTGCAACTAAGTTCTCTTTTCCACTTCTATCTCTGATCTCCAGGTCGAATTCTTGGAGTAGGAGCATCCATCTGATCAATCTGGGTTTTGCATCAGGCTTCTTCAATAAGTATTTGAGAGCTGCATGATCAGAAAAAATAACCACATGTGAGCACAATTAATAAGATCTGAATCTATCTAAAGCAAAGACAATGGAAAGAAGCTCCTTTTCAGTCGTGGTGTAGTTGGCTTGGGCGGCATCTAGGGTTTTGGAGGCATAGGAAATGACATGTGGTGCTCCATCTACCCTCTGTGCTAAAACAGCTCCCACTGCAAAATTAGAAGCATTACACATTAATTCAAACGGTAAAGTCCAGTCAGGTGATGTAATAATAGGGGCTGAGGTAAGAGCCTCCCTGAGTTTATGAAAAGTTTCCTTGCATTTTTCATCGAAGTGAAACTCAACATCCTTCTGCAACAGTCGTGTCAAGGGTCGAGCAATCAAGCTGAAGTCTCTAATGAATCTGCGGTAAAATCCTGCATGTCCAAGAAAAGCATGAATATCCCGTACGCATACGGGGTAAGATAAAGAAGAAATTACACTGATTTTAGCAGGATCTACCTCAATACCTTTTCGAGAGACTATGTGTCCAAGTACTATCCCATGCTCTACCATAAAGTGGCATTTCTCAAAATTAAGAACAAGGTTAGTTTCAATGCAACGATGTAAAACCCTAGACAAGTTATTCAAACATGAATCAAAAGACGTGCCATAAACTGAAAAATCATCCATGAATACCTCCATACAGTCCTCTAGCAACTCACCGAATATACTCACCATGCATCTCTGAAAGGTACCGGGTGCGTTGCAGAGTCCGAAGGGCATACATCTGTAGACAAATGTACCAAAGGGACAAGTGAAGGTGGTCTTCTCCTGGTCCTCTGGATCTATGCAAATCTGAAAATAGCCTGAAAATCCGTCCAAGAAACAATAATGCGACTTCCCTGCCAGTCTCTCAAGCATCTGATCAATGAAGGGTAAAGGGAAGTGATCTTTCCTTGTGACCTTGTTGAGCTTCCTGTAATCAATGCAAACTCTCCAGGAATTCTTAACTCTAGTGGGCACTAGTTCATTGCTTTCATCCGCCACCACGGTCACTCCAGATTTCTTAGGCACCACATGAATAGGACTAACCTACTGACTGTCAGAAATAGGGTAAATGATACTTGCCTGTAGAAGTCGAGTCACCTCTTTCTTTACAACATCCAAAATAAGTGGGTTGAGTCTCCTTTGTGGTTGCCTCATAGGTTTAACATTATCTTCCAAAAATATCCTGTGCATGCAGATAGCCGGGCTAAGACCTGGTATATCTGATAAAGTCCACTCAATTGCCTTCTTGTAGTGCCTCAGGACTTACAATAATTTTTCTTCTTGTTCTGAATCCAAATGTTGTGTAATAATCACAGGGAAAGTCTGCTCCTCTCCTAGGTATGCATATTTCAAATGACCTGGTAATGGCTTCAGTTCACTCTGGTCTTCTTCAGTAGAAATAAGTGGTCCCTGGGGCTTAGTGCAATCCCCTACACTTTGAATATCAAGAAAAATAGGTGATCCTTGGGGCTCTGTGCAATCCCCTACACCTAGAAAAATCTCTCCAGCTGGTAATGTGTCTGAAATGTCTTCTGAAAAATCCTCAGTCTCAGTAGTAAATAATCTCTCAGCCTCCTCTGAATCTATAACTGCTCCAGAAAAATCCTCCAGAAATCTCTCAGCCTCTAACTCTGTCTGCGCCAGCTCCTCTAAAATGTCCATGCTCATGATGGAGTGGTCCTCTCTCAACCGTGTCTCCAATCTCCATAGAAAGTGTACCGGCATATACATCGATCTTAGTTCTAGCAGTCTTCAGAAACGGTCTGCCTAAAATCAGTGGAGAACGGTGTGCCAAGTAATCTCCCTCCATATCCAAAATATAGAAATCAGCAGGAAATATCAGCTCCTTTACTTTCACCAAAACATCTTCAATCATACCTGCTGGGTGGGTCTGACTCCTGTCTGCTAGCTGTATCACCACACCAGTGGGCTGTAAAGGGCCTATGCCAAGCATCTGAAAAACTGACCTGGGCATCACATTTATGGAAGCTCCTAAATCTAACATAGCGTCATGGAATATGGTGCTCCCTATCTCACAAGAAACAGTGAATACCCCTGGGTCTTCACACTTCTGAGGAATAGTGTGGATAAGTGCTGAGATGTTCTTCCCAAAGCTGACCAACTCATTTTCCTTGAGTTTCTTTTTATGAATACAAAGATCCTTCAAAAACTTAGCATACTTTGGAATTTGCTTGATCATGGTCAACAAAGGTACATTGATCTCTACCTTACTAAAAAGTTCCACTAACTCATTGAATTCCTTGGCCTTCTCTTCCTCCACTTGCTTTTTGGCATGTGTTCTCTGCTGTGGAAAGGGTAAAGGAACCCTAAAATCATCCTCTTTAGCCAGAAGTGGGGAAGCTAAATTCTGCCCTGCTGTCCCATGCGTAGTGGCTGCTGTCCCTTGCGTCTCGGCACTGTTTTCTTCTCCGTTTGTCACCAAATTTGGAGGGTTGCTTGAGGAATGAGTTGGGAACGGGATAGGGGTGGAATCAGCTGAATTTGAAGTCATTTCATTGCTGTTTTGGGCCGGAACTGAGGTTGCTGTCCGGTCTCCTGAAAATTCTGCTCTTGGACTCTTCGGAGATGTTGTAACCTTCCCACTTCGCAAAGTTATAGCACTCACATTCCCTTTGGGATTAGGAACAGTTTGGGAAGGAAGTTGACTTGATCCTTGAGCTTGATTTTGGTTAATTCCACTAGCCAATTGCCCTATTTGCCTCTCAACGTTTTGTTGCCAAGCTTGTTGTTGTTGGTGTTGAGCTTGTTGTTGTTGTTGCCAAGATTGTTGTTGTTGTTGTTGTGTTTGTACAACTTGTTGTAGCATCTCCATCATTTGTTGATGTTGTGCAATTCCTCCACTTGAGCTCCCATAACCTCCTTGGTTAGCATAGCTTCTTGATTGACCTTGAAAGGATGAAGTAGGCTAAAAATTTTGAGCTTGCTGATTTTGTTGAAAACATGGCTGTTAGGGCTGATTAAAAGACTGATTAAATGGCTGAGATGCTTGGAAACCTTGCTAGGAATTGTAACCTTGAAAGTTTTGATTTTGAAGTGGAAAATTTGGTGGCAAGGGCTGAAAACTCTGACCTTGAAACCCTTGATTGTAGGGCTGGAAATTCGGATTCAAGGGCTGTGAAGGCTGAAAATTTTGTTGGTTTGGAGCTTGGAAAGCTGGGAATGATTGAAAGCCTTGCTGCCCTTGATAAGGTTGCTGAAATGGAGGTTCAAATGGCTGAAATTGTTGCTGAAATTGTTGGGAATTAGGCTGAAACGGAGGCTGAAAATTTTGATTTGATTGCTGAAAAACTTGCTGATTGTTCTGAGTTTGTTGTGGCTGCTGGAAATTCGGAAGATGCTGCTGTGAGGACTGATTTTGAGGGTCTTGTTGATAGAAAGCGTTCCCGTACCTCAAGTTAGGATGATTCCTCCAACCGGGATTATAAGTAGAGGAATACGGATTGTTTCTTGCTTGGAATTGTCCTCTTACTAATACTGCTACTGTTTCATCCTGTTGGAGGGTGGGGCATGAATCTGAGGTGTGCTCTTGACTAGAGCAAATGCCACACACACTTATCATTTGACTTGACTGCGGAGGCACTGAAGGAGTTGAATTTAGTCTTTCCATTTTTAATTCCATTTGCTTAAAAGCCGAGGTGAGCTCCATCAATGCATTCGCAACCTCCTTCTGATCAGTAGGAACTACCTGAACTTCACCCACTCCTCTGGTGGTCAAGGCTCTGCTTCCAAATTGTTGGGAATTCTCAGTCATATTTGAAATTAGCTCCCTAGCTTGCATTGGCGTTTTGTTCACTAGAGCCCCTCCAGCTGCAACATCTATCATAACTCTGTCCATCTGCAGCAGTCCCTCATAAAAATATTGAATCAATAATTGCTCGCTGATTTGATGCTGGGGGCAACTTGAACACAGCTTGTTAAATCTCTCCCAGTAATCATATAGTGTCTCGCCCACCACTTGTTGAATCCCACAGATGCTTTTCCAGATTATAGCTGTACGGGAGGCTGGGAAATACTTTTCCAAAAATGCCTTCTTCATAGCGATCCAACTAGACACATGTCCTGTAGGCAGATAATAGAACCAGTCTTTTGCTGCTCCTGTCAGTGTGAAGGGAAAAGCTCTCAGCTTGATGTCTTCTTCAGAAATGCCCTGAGGCTTCATAGTGGAGCATACCACATGGAATTCGTGCAGGTGTCTGTTGGGATCCTCTCCAGTCAATCCCTGAAACTTTGGCAGCAAATTAATAAGTCCAGATCTTAACTCAAAATTTCCCCCCAGCTCTGGATAAGCTATGCTGGAGTACTGAAATGCAGCATCTGGTGCTGCGAGCTCCTTCATCGTTCTCTGGTGGTCTGCCATGTCACTCCCTGAGTGAATGAAAATAGTCTGAATAGGAGGGATATCTGTAGTCTCAGAAAGAATGCTCTGGCTCCTCCTAGCTCTGAAAGTCCTCTCAATCTCAGGGTCGAATTCTTCTAAATCACCACCTGAAGACCTGGTCATAAAACAAAACAAATCGCAGTAAAAGTGGATAAAAGGATAAAACAAATAAAATCAAATCAAAAGATATAGCAATAAACACAAAAGTAAATCAAGAATGATATGAAATAAGTGCACAAGCAAAAATCAAACAAGTCAACTAGTAGATTCCCCGGCAACGGCGCCAAAAATTTGACGGACCCAAACTATGTGTCACGAATGTGGGTCTCAAATTTAAATGTATATGAATAACTGGAAACCCTTTTACAATCAAAAGTATGAAAATGTAATATAGGGGTCAAAGGTCGTATTTTTTTTTCTCGAGGCTAGTTGTAGTGTTTGATTCGAGCTTGGTTTATGTGTCGTTTGGGTTTTTGGGTTTCAACTAAGTAATTGGATTTTGGTTTGTAATTGAAAATGAAATCGCAATGGAAAATCAAAGAACCTTAAATTAATGCACTAAACACGAATTTGGCACTTAAGAACTCAACCTAATGGAAACTTACTCAAGCACTTACAAAATTTTCTTGGAAACTAATTTCTGAATTCTACAAAACAAAAGAAATGCTGAGAAATGAGGTAAAAGCAGTGATGGGAGTTTTCGAAAATAAACAAACCTAACACAATTACTAACATGCGAAATTAAGAAAATCCATAACCAACTTAACTCAATTAGCTACAATATTTTTTGGAAACCAACCACTGCCAATAAAAATTCAGAATTGAGTGAATTCTAACTTATGAATTTCAAACACAATCTTAAGCTACAAAACAGGCTGAATTGCGGATGCAACTAGGTTCTTATCTATTGGCACGCAAGAGATAGCTCTTTGTGCCAAAAACTAACGCAAAACTCGAAAATGATATCTTTTCAACTAAGAATTCTAAACTAATTGATTCAATTGAGAAACAGGGGCTATGAGGAAAGAACTAAGCAAATCTAAAGGAAGAAATTTGAGAGCCGAAAACAGCAATTCAAGAAAACCAAATTCAGAAACTTAATTAGCAGGAATTTAAGATGCAGAATTAAGGATTAGCTATAGAATTTTTTTCCGCAATGGATCAAAGGCTAAACTAGCTAATGCAAAATGAATTCGAGTAACTAATCTAGATGCAATGAAACTGAAACTAGCAATCACTTGACAGGAACTAAGGAAATCGGGCTGAAATTTCTGATAAACAGCAAACTAACTTGGCACGCAGTAATTCAGATTTGGCACGCAAGAAATACAATAGAAACTAGCTGAAACTTATTTGAAAATTCACTACACAAGCTCATAAACTAACTAACTTGAAGAATTAAATCCTAATTAAGCTTAAACAATTCAGAATTACAACTAATACTGCTGGTAAGAAACTGCAAAAACAGAACATGTGCAGAAATTCAATTACAGCTACAAAACTTGGAAATTAAGGATCTAAGCTACTCCTCAACCATTCCTCAACTCAAGAACTTCTTGGTCGTCAATCAAGAGTGAACTTCGGACCCGCAAGCTCAACAAATCAGTGAAGATACGTCTCTGCTACTGAAACAGATCAAATCCTGCTCAAACTGAAATTAGCTTCCGAATTCATCAAACTCGCTGTGGTGGCTTGCGATTTGGATTAGGGAATGACCAAAACCTTCCAGGGAACCCCTCTGGTCAGCTCGGATGCAGTGGAAATGGATCACAGCTGAGCTCGCTGAAATCGGATAGTGAAACTGCCGAGACCTCGCGCAGCTTCGCTATTGAGCAGAAATCAAATCTAAAACCTCGCTGAGATTCTCTTCACTAACCTAGCCCTTGCTTTGATGATGGATTGAGGGATCACGCTTTCGATTGGATGAAAAAAATGGAAGAAAACGAAGAAGACTGATGAACTCTACTGTTGCGGCGAAGACGCGATGGAGAGGAAGCTGCGGCAATTTTTCCTTAAGTAATCAGAAATGGACGGCTGTGATTGATTTGAGAAAATCCAACGGCTGATCTTGCTCTGATTGGAGCCAAACTTTGATGATGATGATCTGAGGTCAGGATCTACCTTGTGGTAGCTCGGATCCTCCAGATTTGCAACGGATGGTCCAGATCAAGCTAATCTTTGAATGGATGATCTAGAGCCCTCCAAGCTTGATCCAACGGTTGATTGAGCTCTGATTGAGATGAAACCTTCAGATCTTGATCAGGGTGCTTGATCAACTGTAGCCCTAGCTCGGATTGCTTCGGATCGTCCCGGATGGCTCAGATCTAGCCGCTCTTGAATCGGACGGCCTAGATTAAATCATAATCTTGATAATTCGATCCGGGTCACTTCCGACTCAAGTTTGACCCAATATGCCCTAGGTCCTTGAACCTTTGATGCCTACAAAAATAGATCAAGAATTTAGTGGCCAAATAATCCAATTTAATGCAAAATTTATAATTTAGTCCAAAATAAGAGTAAGTTCTAAAACCTAGGGCAATTTCACAATTTTAGCAATAAAAACATAGGTCAAACATGGATTTAAGCAGCTCAAATAATCAATAAAATAGTATTTATCAGGCATCCACATCACCACGAGGCATTAGGGATTTTGTCCTTGGTTAGGAGTCCGTAGCAACCCAGACCAAGCCTAAGTACCTCGGACATCCACAGCACCGCGAGACATTAGGATTTTTGTCCTTGGTTGGGAGTTCGTAGTAACCCAGACCAAACCTAAGTACCCCAGGCATTCGCAGAACCACGAGGTATTATGGGTTTTATCCTTGGTTGGGAGTCCGTAGCAATCCAGACCAAGCCTAAGTACCCCAGGCATCCGCAGCACCACGAAGTATTAGGGTTTTGGGTACTTGGTCGGGTGTAGCAACCTAGACTAAGCCTAAGTATCTCGGGCATCCGCAGCACCGCGAGACATTAGGGTTTTTGTCCTTGGTTGGAAGTCCGTAGCAACCCAGACCAAGCCTAAGTACCCCGGGCATCCGCAGCACCGCGAGGTATTAGGGTTTTGAGTACTTGGTCAGGTGTAGCAACTCAGACCAAGCCTAAGTACCCCGGACATCCGCAGCACCGCGAAGTATTTGGGTTTTGGGTACTTGGTCAGGTGTAGTAACCCAGACCATGCATAAGTACCTCGGGCATCCGCAGCACCACGAGGCATTAGGGATTTTAGTACTTGGTCAGGTGTAGCAACCCAGACCAAGCCTAAGTACCTCGGGTATCCGCAACACCGCGAGACATTAGGGTTTTTGCCCTTGGTTGGGAGTCCGTAGCAACCCAGACCAAGCCTAAGTACCCCGGGCATCCGCAGCATCGCGAGGTATTAGGGTTTTGAGTACTTGATCAGATGTACCAACCCAGACCAAGCCTAAGTACCTCTAGTATCCGTAGCACCGCGAGGCATTAGGGTTTTTGTCCTTAGTTGGGAGTCCATATCAACCCAGACCAAGCTTAAGTACCTCAGGCATTCGCAGTACCACGAGATATTAGAGTTTTGAGTATTTGGTCGGGTGTAGCAACCCAGACCAAGCCTAAGTACCTCGGGCATCCGTAGCACCGCGAGGCATTAGGGTTTTTCTCCTTGTGTAGTATATTAGTAGCTTGGAGAAGACCCCTTCCTATATTATTCGAATTCACTACAAGGCAACAAAAAAGACACAGGTGGGTACAATATGCAATGCAAATCTTACCGGGACCCGAAGGGTCAGAGATGGTTGGCCTGCTCTGGCCTCTCGAGCCTTTTGTCCCCCTCTCTATGCATGACCGTCTCCTTTATCTAGCTCTCGTGACCCCTTGGGTTCTTCCGTAACTCTATTCTGACTTCCCCACTATAGCACCCCTGAGACACCAGCTGGTCTCCTTTGACTTCGACCACTCGATCACCTACAGGGAATTTTATCTTCTGGTGGTAGACAGAGACCACCGCCTGGAAAGCGTTGAGCGCTGGGCGCCCCAGGATAGCATTGTAGGAAAAGGGAGCATCCACGATTAAGAAAGGAGTCCTCCTGGTCCTCTCAAGCCTATCGCTGCCCAAGGAGAGTGATAGGGTGATTTGCCCTACCGACTGTACTCAATACCCCATGAAATCGAACAGTGGGGTTGAGACTGGGAGCAATTCATCTTCATTGATCTGCATCTGGTTCAAAGCCACCTTGTACAGGATGTTCACGGAACTCCCCATGTCTACGAAGATGCGCTTAACCTCATAGTTAGCAATACGAGCTACGATCACTAAGGAGTCTTCATAGGGAGCTTCCACTTCTTCCAAGTCGGCTGGTCCAAAAGATATTGTAGGCCCAGGCTCCTGACTCCGGCTAGTCCCAATGGAGTAATTTTTCAGTCGCCGGGTATAAGACTTCCTTGCCCGGTTGGAATCTCCTCCAGTAGGCCCTCCGGAGATGACTCCCACATCCTTGGGATTAGAAGCAACCTATATCCGGAGTTAAAATTTGGTTGTCCAAAACTTTCTCCATGAAAGACCTGGGAGAAGCAACCTATATCCTTGGGATTAGAATCTATAGAGATAGATCAAAACGGTTGCTTGGTCTTTCATAGTCTACATATATAGACCGAGTGCTAGAAAGGTTTAGCATGTCGGAATCCAAGAAAGGTTACCTTCCCATCAGGCATGGGATCAACCTTTCGAAATCTATGTGTCCGCGCATAGAAGACGAGAGGATTTGCATGAATAAGATTCCTTATGCATCCGCGATATGATCTATCATGTATGCTATGTTATGTACTAGGCCCGATGTATCGTATGCTCTGAGCGTCACAAGCAGATACCAGTCTGATCTAGGAATGGATTATTGGGCGGCTGTCAAGACAATCCTCAAGTACTTAAGAAACACTAAGAATGTGTTCCTAATATATGGAGAAGGTGATATGGTAATACGTGGGTATACAGATGCCAGTTTCCAGACAGATAAGGATGACTCCAAATCTCAGTCTGGATACGTATTTATTTTGAATGGAGGCACAATAAGTTGGAAGAGTTCCAAGCAAGACACCGTAGCGGATTCTACCACGGAAGCGGAATATATTGCAGCTTCGGAAGCAGCAAAGGAAGCAGTCTGGATCAAAAGTTTGTCTCAGAACTTGGTGTGGTTCCAACCATTGATGAAGTAATACCGGTTTACTGCAACAACAATGGAGCTATTGCACAAGCAAAGGAACCAAGGTCTCATCAGCGATCCAAACATGTGCTTCGCCGGTATCATTTGATCAGAGAGATTAAAAGTAGAAATGATATACAAATTGAGAAAATTCCCACTGAAAGGAATTTAGCGGATCCTTTAACTAAGGTCTTGCCTCAAAGTAAGTTTGAGGGTCATGTTAGAGCCTGTGGTATTGGGTACCGTAGCGATTGGCATTAGGCCAAGTGGGAGTTTGTTAGTGATATGAGAGAAGTGTCCTAAGGCAATCGTCTTATGATTATAATCATTTATTCTAATAAATGAATATTTACTATTTGAGTATACATGTTTGTGTATTTGATTGAGATCTTAAACTCATTTACTGAATGTCCGCAATACAATTCACAGCATGAGAGAATTTGTGATGAATTCACAACTAGTGATTATCTCTACATGTGCAATTGTGAAATATTGAAATTGTCCCTAGTCGATGAATTGATAAATACGGATACTATCAATTCTGTTGAGATTAGTATGGGTTATTCTCTAATCAGTTGATTCTCACTGGCTGGTGACATTGAGATGTCCGGAGATAAACATGAATGCTAGTTAAGGGAACTAGTTCATTGGAGTGACTGGCTGTAAAACTTCATATGGTAGTCTACATATAGATATGTCAGTGAAGTTCTTACTGCAGCATAAGTGCGATGTTCCTTTGACTTGCGGTGTTCAAGTCATCTTGGTCATGGAGACTTATACTTTGACATCTTAAGCAAGCATCTCCAAGGAGGTGTGGACCCAAGATGATTGGGTATAAGCCGAAGTGCCCGAAGATGTTTGAACAGCCTACAAAGGATTCACCACTCCTTGCGAGGAGATGTATACCCGAGGCCTATCGTCTGATTGATACTCGAAGCCTCTGGTCAGAGCATGACATGTTCAGAGTATGAATCTCTTAAATACATGAGAGTAATTAGAATCCGTAGGACGAGAAAACGTTACTTGGGCTAGGTGTGACGTAGTCAGCCTAGTGGGGACTGACACACATAGACCATGTCCCGAACCAAGTGGGTATAAGATGGTGAAGAAAATGGGGCACGATTCATTATAGCTGCTGAAGGGTTTCAGAATTGTTTCTGAGGTCAACCGTTGATCTTTCGATTAATTGGGGATCATGATTTACTACTAGGTGTCACTCATGATCGTTTTATAATTGATTAATTATAGACGGCCAACATAAATCGAAAGCCTATTTAGTCACACGCACTACGAGTAATCCGAGGGATTTAAAACGAGTTGAAAATTGGATTTTCCAATCAAGAGAGATTAGGTTTGGTTGAGCCAAACGATAAGTCGAATCTGAATTTTTCAGAGACACATCGGAAGCATAAAATGGCTAAGTCTTTTGAAGACTTAATAGATGAATTAAATAAGTTTAATTCATTGGGGCTTGGCTTGGATGGGACGTCCAAAGAGGGTCTCCATCCTCTTTGCTTGGCCGGCCACAACAAAGGGAGAGAACCAAGTTTTTGGTTCAATTTATAAAATAAACCAAGTGTGGTTTGTTTTATAAAATTATGGATGATATAAATTTTTAAACCAAGATTTGGTTTATTTTTCATGAAAATTAAAATAAATCATGGATTGGTTTATTTTATAAAATCAATCATAGATTGATTTACCATGATAAAGAAATTTATTCCATAAGAGAGAAGAGACTTGATTGATTTTTATCATGAATTAAAATATGATTTTAACCATGATATAAAATCGAACTTGACATAATGGAATAAGTTATTCCATATTTGAGAGGCTTGATGGTTGAGAGGCCACTATATAAAGGACCCAAAGCAAGGCTTGGGTGATAATCGAAGAGACGAAGGGATAAGCTCTCTCCCTCTCTTTCTCTCCTTCTCTTCTCCCCTTTTTGCCGTGCACCAACCAGCCCCAAGAAGGAGCACCAGCCGGCCATCCTTTTGTGGTTAGTCTTCCGACTTCTCTCTTGGTTTTTCTCGTCGCGTTCTCGGAGAATCTAGTAGTTCTCGAGAACACGAAACTCATGGCTTTGCGAAGTCATCCCGAAGATACTCGGCGTGGACGCGAATAGAGGCGGAGCTTCCAAGGGACGCTTACGGTTGGATTTCGTCCCTTCTTTCGAGTTACGCGAGGTAATACGTAAATTAGTTTATGTTTCTGCAAAATTTTAAATATATGATCATGTCTACACAAGATAAAATTGCATGCTTAGATGTGTGGTTAAATAATTTGAGAAATTATTTATGCTAAACCTTCCGCTGCACGTAATTAATTTTAAAATTACAAACCCGCATCCATGTCAACATGCACCCGGTCCCAACAGCTTCTTCATCCCACATACCTACCAAGGGCTATTCAACCCTATCAATGACTTTGTTATATGCCCGTGCGATGGACATTCTAGAGGTCGACACGGCTTGATAATGCTTCCCATCATAACTGTGTCAAGGTTGAGCTACATATCCAACACTAATCAACTAATTTGCAATTGAGTCGATTGCACACTAAGGATGTATCATATTGATTAGTTATTTTTAATCTCTGGCTGATTGATCATAATATCAGTCTACTACATGGTCGAATGAATGCAAACAATAGCAATAACTTTATGTTAGGATTGGGGGGGGGGGGGGGGGGGGGGGGGGGGGGAGGTCCCCCATAAACACTCATTCTTTTTAATTTCATCAATCAACTGCTCTACTGATGGCTCTACTTTGCATGTCGACCCACGCTAATATCATTCACTCTAAAGTTGAATCTATGCTGTGCCAACGTACCTTATGTCTTTGAGACTTCCTAGTCAATCTAAACCTACAATGATTTCATCTGATCCTGGCCTAGCTCACGGGTAGCTTGGCCGGCTAGCCTAGCGCCGCATCTGAGTAGGATCAAAGCCGAGGCCCCTGGGGTCTAAGGGAACCCAGGCAAACAGTCAGGCCGACAGACTCCGATTCGGCCCAGCCTACTCGAAGACATTGAGAGGTCGACCTTGACTCGAATACGCACGAGCCAACGAAGGTCCGACCCAAGGAGTTCTCGAGCTGGGAACCCCTTGGACCCCCAACCGCTCAACCCTCGTCCAAATCGGGCGGGCCAATACCGTGCGCCCCTTGGATCGGCCACCAAGGCTGGCCACCCGACCCCGAGCTAGGTCGGGTGGGTCAGTTTTGAGCATCCCCCAGCTCGGTCACTCAACCCAGAGACGCGAGAGCGGGCAAATCGAATACCTCTCCGCGCCCCTCAACCCATGACGTACCTTGCGTCACTCGGATACATTACCCCCGGCCCGGTCGATATCACTCAGGCCAGCAGGTTGGCAACCGATCTCATGACCGGTCCTTCCTTACGCCACCTCCACTTCAGGACATCGCATGTACAACCATGATACGGGGGTCAGCGCGAGCCATACTCATTCAAGGCACACGTCGCGGATATCCCGCTGACTCTGTACTACTGTAATACCAGAGCACCCCGCGCCATGCCGTCCTTCAGCGGGTCCGGCAGAATGGCGTCGAGCGGTGCCTTCCCATGAGCTAACAAGCACCCATACCCCTGTCTCAGGTAGGTACCGAAAGATGATTGACACAGACAGGGGTTGTCAGCTCCCCCGGCTATATAAGTCTCTCCCTTCCTCCTTCCACAGGTATGCGCGATCGCTCTCCCGTCTATTACTCCCTTTGCTTTACTATATTTCTGCAGATACTGACTTGACCGTCGGAGGGCCTGATCGGAGATCTTCCCCAACGGATTTGCTAACAGTCATTTTCTCACAGGTCGGAGCCAGCATCAGCAGCTCGTGGCACTCGGGAGACTATCTCGCTTTTGGAGATTCCACCTCACTTCGCGACAGGATCGTCATCCTTACCCCGTATCAAGTTCACCTTAACTTACTAGGGCTTCTCATGCTTAGAGACTCCTTGCCTTCAGAACACCTATTAGACTTCCATCAATGTCAATGTTTAATCAACCTTTACCCATTTGAATTTTATCATTGTTAAATATTCAATCAACATTGATCTCGTGACATATCCAAATATATTGCTCAAATATCCAATCAGGACCTTGATTTATCAAGTCCAAACTAGACTTGATTACACCAACACCTTATTTTTGTTTGATGCCAACTTAACTCCTAGTCAAGTCTATCATTAGTTGCATAAATTGTATCAACTAAGTCCAACTACAAACCAAAACAAATCACAAAATCTATTAAATCACAAATCTTTATTAAATCTTTATCATTCAACTATATGCATTCATCAGGTGACTAAGTCAAAACCACAAATTCATAAATAATCTTAGAGGTTTTGCGAGTCGATTGTATCCATCAATCGTCTAGCTATATCCATTGGCCGATTAGACTCAACTGACTACATTTATTAACCAACTCATGTACCAATAGACTAGATCTACTTTCAATCCACTAGTTTCACGACACTACAATGATCACTCTAATAATTGAGTTTCCTCCAAATGAAGTTGTATCCTTACTCATTGAGTATACAACACTCAACTCTCACAGCTTACCAAAGCTTACAATATGTCCAAAGGTTTCTATGTCTTTGGAACTTACTCGCTAAGCATTCAATCTCCATGACCTACTGTTGCCAAGAATTCGATCCCTAATTCTTTTAGACTTCTTTACTTAGCATTTGATGGTCTGACTTATACTTCATTTTATATAGTATTCTATTGTCATCGACCTATTTGAATTCTATTAATTGCCCATTAAATAGCTGTCTTGTGCACCCGCCTATATTCCGCGTGCACATGCGGAGATCATCCCATATCTCCTAATTTAAAATTGATTCGAATGGCATCTCCAATGTAAAGATTTTTGATGAGATTTATAACCTCGGGGCTATGATATAGGAGAAGGACGATTAATCGTTATTTCATATATCCATGGTTTGATCACCAGCTAGGGCGTATTTCAGAAATATTTTCTTCAAATGAGGCGCGAACTCTGGCACATTGGGCTTCTGGACCGCCCACCGCGAGTACTTCCTGATTTACCCTAGCGGTTGTGAAAAACTTTCGTGGGGCCAGATCAGTCGCCCGAGGTTGGAAAAACCTCGTTAATCATTTTTTTATGAGATTTGTAGAATAAAAAATTCCGAACAAAAAAATTCAAATAATTGCGGCGCGAAATTTGAAATTTTTAGTTCAAAGCATTATTGTATTTTCAAACATATTTTTTTTCTCTTTTTCTCTTGGAGGTATAGTCAATAATAAATGATGTAATAATATTGCATATTTGATCTTTCAAAACAATTAAAATTTGAATTCAAAGAAATTAATTATAATATTTTTATATTGATTTTTTAGAAATAAATATATTTGATAAATTAAAAATATATAAATGATTATAATTAAATTTAAATTTATAAGTTAATTAAATATTAAATGAAAATTATAAATTAAATTAAAAATCATGTTAATTAATTAAAAATTATAAATAAATTAAATTAAAGATCATAATTATTTAAAATATTAAATGAAAATTATAAATTTAATTAAATTAAAAATTATAAGTAAATTAATATATTAATTAAAAATATAAATAAATTAAATTAAAGATTATAATTATTTAAAATATTAAATGAAAATTATATAGAGATATTAAATGAAAATTATATGTATGTGATTTGTAATGTAGGGTCCAGAAAAAAATTATAGATTTTTATATTTGTGATGTAGTATTGATATGACATATTAGAAATTACAAAAAAAAACTTATTGATAACTTTAACCATTGGAGATGCCCAATAATTTTTTACATTTTAATGTGACATCTATGTGGCATATTGAGAATTACAAAAAATCTCGTATAGAGGTTTGACCATTGGAGATGCCCTTAGGGCATTTCCTTAAAGTTTTAAAAGAGTTTTTTATAATTTTAATATGCCACACAGACATTATAAAAAGTCATTAAAATATCTCTAATGATTAAAATTCTAATTGGGTTTTTTTGTTATTCAATTTATAATATGTAATTGCATGACTTCTTGTATATTACATCAATTTCAAAAAAAAATTGAATTTTCACTATCGCCCTCAAATTATAAATTTCAAATTTCAAACCACATCATAAAAATGATTTATTGATGCGGTTTCTCGATAGAATTTGGATCAAGAAAAGTGCAAGATCTAGAAAGGGGAACATCCAACGACGTTTAGACAGGAGGAAAGAAAATAGAACCTTAGAAGTAAAAATGAAGACAAAGTAGTTCCCTTCCATGCCCACAAATTAAATTAACACGAAAACGAGGACAGAAAATTAAAGTTCCGTCACCCATAAGCCTACCTGTTACCTGATCCAACGCGCCACCGTAATCTCCGGTAAATATTCCCGTTGCGTCAGCCTTTCAATAATTAATAATATAACAGCGGTTCCGGTATTCATTCATATCATGTTTGTTATCGTACACCTTAGTGTCGGACAAAATGAGTTAGGATCGAAGATTTTCAGATTCAAAGTTTTTGGATTGATTTAATTTTGGATTGGGTTAAGATTGATTCGGCTCTCAATTTAAGGTTTTAAAGTTTTTTTAAAAGTTAAATTAATTTTTATTTTAAAAATTAAAATAATTTATGAATTAAAAAATAGAATATAAATATAAGATAAAATATTGAGATAAAAATGAAAATTTATAAAAAAGTTTTTTTATTGGATTGGTTGGGTTATTCGGATTGATCGGGTTATTTGAGTTCGAATTTAGGATTTTCAAATGGAGTTCGAGTTAAGGTTGAATTTTTTATAATATTTTCATGACTAACTTAAATTCATTCAATCTATCAAATTGACACTCTTAAATCAGGATGCAAAAGAAATCAAATTTTTTCATAATTTTTCTAATCGGCTTAAAAAGTATTTTATTTGTATTTAAAATTATCGAATACGAGCCGAATTCGAATATATTTAATAATGTTTTGAGTCGAATTTAAATTTATAATATTTTATTGGATTGTTTGGTTGGTATGTGAGTAGAAGTCAAATTGAATTATGATTATTTTATATAATTTTAATTTTAAAATATTTAAATTATAATTTGTATAATTTAATTGAATTCAAATTTAAATCCTTTTGAATTAGAACGACGCTCGAGTGTCTGCTTTCGTGTTCCGGCGGAACAGACTGACTTTCTTGTCATGATTTGGAAAGGAGAACACGAAAGCAACACTTGGGAGAGAGAAAAATAAATAAATAATTAAAGTGCATAGGTGGAGAGAGAGAGAGAGAGAGAGAGTCGGGATGAATTGGTTTTAATTTGTTGTTGTTTTATTTAGATTTTGTGGGTGAGTCGTGACCTGTGGGGAGTCCCGTAAGGAGCGATAGGGATGAGAATTATGGTGGTGAAGTCAAAGCTTAGGGAGAGTAGGTGAAGAGGAAGGAGGAGGTGAAATCTTTGTAAGGAAGAGGGTGGAGTGGTTTGGAGTCGGATGGTATTCACTATCGGGTTGGGAATTATTGGTGGGCGGCGGCGGCGGGGCGGCGGGGTGGTGGTAGAGGAGATAGAGGAGGAGACAAGGGAGGATGACTCGGGGCAAAGGTAAGAATGGTCTGCTGCCGAGCTCGCTGCGGATCATCTCCTCGTGCCTCAAGACAGTGTCGTCGAACGCGGGCTCGGTCGCGAGTAGCGTCCGATCCGCCGGGGCATCTGTTGCCGCGTCGATCGCATCGCCGGCAGAGGATGAGAAGGACCAGGTTACTTTTTTTTTTCACACCGAAAAGAGAAATTATCTTATTTTTCTTGCTTTTGGGAGATAGATCTGTCTTCTCCAATTCGATTGGATTGTCATGTGATTAGGTTCCGTTTTTGCGGTTTGCCTTTTTTTTTCGTGGGTAATTAGGGTTATAGCTCTGAAGACTTATGATTAACCAGCAATGCCGCTCAGGTTGCTCAATTTCAACTGGTCGGACGAGTAGAACTTCTTTTACTCCATAGAGTTGGATTAGGAAGAACAAAAGACATTGAAGGAGTTTATCCTTTATCTACTTTTTCTAGCTAAATTTCAATTGGAGGAGGAATAGAAATATTCAATTGGAGGCATTGATGTGCTGATTCAAATATCTTATTTTGTCTAGGAAATTAAACAATTGTGTTATGGTTAGTGTCGGTGGTGTTTCCAAATTATTGTGTTTGGATTTAGGTTAGGTAGTGAAAACTGGATTTTCATTTCTTGTGTTTGCAATTATAAGAAATATATGGGCCAATTCAGAGTCTAATCCAATTTAAGATTATGCTTGGGATTTGGAATGAATATACCAACTTGGTAAGTATTAACCTTTCCCTACAATCCCAAGATTCAAATCACATTCCCGACAACCATGGTCTCAACTCTTTGGGTTGGCTGCATGTTTCTCATCCCTCCATTGAACTTACAAATAGGAATTATAACTTAAAATTCAATTTGAACATTGAACTTAAGGTTTGAATATTGGAATTGGAATTATGATTCTTAAGAATTTTATTCTAACACAGAATTAATGTACTTTTCTAAAATATTGATAATTCATTTTTTTCTGCATGAAGTATTCTTTGAGGTGTATACTCTTATGGTAGCAAGGTCATGATTGGAATAAACACATTTCTTCTTCTATGAGGCTTCTTTCTTCTCTTGCATGTTTTGTGTTTATCCCAAGCGGTCCATGTAACTTTATCTGTTGTGCTTCTAAGTCTAACAGTCTGAGTATTTGTTGCATTTTCTTTTGATCTTACAGGTATTATGGGCTGGCTTTGATAAGCTGGAGCTTGGTCTATCTTCCTTTAAGTGTGTTCTACTTCTTGGTTATTCGAATGGATTTCAAGTGCTTGATGTTGATGATGCCTCTAGTGTTTGTGAACTGGTTTCTAAGCGTGATGGCCCAGTTACTTTTTTACAGATGCAGCCCACACCAGTCAGTTCTGAAGCTACCGAAGGGTTCAGGGCATCACATCCTATGCTCTTGGTTGTTGCTAGTGATGAGACCAATGGCTCAGGTGTAGTTCAAGGTGGCCGTTTGAGTGCTTTGATAAGAGAGAGTAGTAGTGAACCTCAGGCAGGAAGCTGTATCTCTACTCCTACTGTTGTTCGGTTCTACTCACTTAAGTCTCACAATTATATTCATGTTCTGAGATTCCGCTCTGCTGTATATATTGTTCGATGCAGCCCGCGAATCGTTGCTGTCGCACTTGCTGCTCAAGTAATAATAATATTTAATTTTTCTTGGATAATTTGGTAATTTTTGAGATTTATAGGAATTCTTCCTGATTAATTAAAATCTTTTGGCAGATATACTGCTTTGATGCTGTTACACTTGAGAGCAAGTTCAGTGTTCTAACTTATCCGTTACAAGGAGCAGCTGGTGTTAATATTGGTTGGGGTCCGATGGCTGTTGGTCCTAGGTGGTTAGCTTATGCTTCCAATAATCCTCTCATATCAAATGCAGGTCACCTAAGTCCACAAAACCTTACTCCCTCTCCAGGTGTAAGCCCATCAACATCTCCTAGCAGTGGAAACCTGGTTGCTCGTTATGCTATGGAATCTAGTAAAACATTGGCTGTTGGAATTATCAATCTTGGAGATATGGGTTACAAAACTCTGTCAAAGTATTGTCATGAACTACTTCCTGATGGTTCTAATTCTCCTTTGTCATCAAGTGCAGGCCGGAGATCTGGAAGGTTGCAGAATATGGGACACCCAAATGAACCTGATAACGTAGGAATGGTGTGTTTATATCATCCAGACATTGGTTTTTTAATACTGTCATATTGATGGATATATATACTCGTTACCAGTGATTGGCTGATCTGATATCATATGTACATAATATTTTCCTGGGTGATTGATAATTGTTAATCTTTTTCAGGTTGTCATTAAGGACTTCGTTTCAAAGGAAGTCATTTCACAGTTTAGGGCTCATAGCAGTCCAATATCTGCTCTGTGTTTCGACCCTAGTGGTACCCTATTGGTCACAGCGTCAATACATGGGCACAATGTAAATATTTTCCGAATTATCCCAACTCGTGTACAGAATGGTGCTAACCCAGGACGTTTTAATTGGACATCATCACATGTTCATCTTTACAAGCTATATCGTGGGCTAACAGCAGCTGTATGAATCTGAATCTCTTTTTTACCCTGATTATTATGCATACAAAATGGTGCCTTATATTGATTTTTTTTTTTTTGGTGCTTCTTTTAACAGATCATACAGGATATATCTTTTAGTCATTACAGTCAGTGGATTTCAGTTGTTTCATCAAGAGGCACTAGCCACATATATGTTCTATCACCCTTTGGTGGTGATGCTAGCCTTCAACCACAAACTATAAATGGTGAAGGCCCAATTCTTACTCCTAATATAACGTCACCCTGGTGGTCAGCTTCATGTTGCATGATCCACCAACAGTTACATGCACCTCCATCTCCAATCACATATTCTGTAATTAGTAGAATAAAAAATTTTAATTCTGGTTGGCTAAACACTGTAAGCAATGTTGCTACTTCTGCCGTGGGGAAGGCTTCTGCACCATCAGGTGCCATTGCTGCTGTGTTCCATAATTCTCTGAACCATGACTCTATAACAGGTACTTCCAAGGCAAAGTCCTTGGAAAATATCCTGCTGTACTCCCCATCAGGTTATGTCATACAACATGAACTTCTTCCATCTTCCTTAGTGGAATCCACTGATAGCAGCTTGAAAGCTATACCTGCTCCTCTATTGCAAGTTCAAGATGAAGAATTACGTGTAAACTCTGAGCCAGTTCAATGGTGGG
Source organism: Boesenbergia rotunda (assembly GCA_024364735.1). Lineage (NCBI taxonomy): Eukaryota > Viridiplantae > Streptophyta > Magnoliopsida > Zingiberales > Zingiberaceae > Boesenbergia > Boesenbergia rotunda. The sequence goes on along the minus strand of JAGFNQ010010408.1, from coordinate 3,894 downwards.
ATGTTTGTAGAAGGTCAAATTGGCCTGAAAGGGAGGAAAATATTTCCAGAGTTATGTTGCACAGTCAGCAAATTAGTGAGAAAGTCATGGATTCTGGAGATTTTGAAGATACTGAAACATTATATGCCATGTCTACTGCCAGTGGTGCAGCTGGGGCAGAATCAGTTAGAAGTGAAAGATCCAACTGGTTCCTCTCAAATGCTGAAGTGCAGATTAACTCAGGAAAGATTCCAATATGGCAGAAATCAAAGGTACAGCTATTCAGTCACTGGAGAAATTCACCAAGGACTTACCTGTTTCTTCGATTTGACAAATAATTTATGTTTAATTTGCATCATAGATTTGCTTTTGCATATTAACTACATTGGGAGCTGGTGAAGTTTCTGCAACAGATCTTACTGGTGGAGAGATTGAGATTGAAAAATTACATTTTGACGAGGTGGAAGTGAAGAGAAAGGATTTGCTTCCTGTTTTTGAGCAATTCTGCAGCTTCCAATCAGAAGGAACTGACAGGTACTCTTCCACTTCTGCCTTGGCCTGAAATCCTGCAGCCTTGCTAACTTTAAAAACCCACTTTTCCCTTGGGCTCGCTAACAAATACATACCACTCTGGTAGAACTTGCTACTGGGGTTGGAGGTCTAGAAATCTGAAATGGCTTGCTGTTACAAATTCATCTCATTAACATATTGATCATCTTCTCACTTGCCAATGCCCACACTAAAAGAGTTATTTTGTGACGATGAATACTTACCACTTTTGTAAGAATCTTAAGGAAATAAGTTTTTCTAAAGTATTGTTTAATTTAAACACATTTAGTTAATCAAGTTCTAATAGCTAGCTAATGGCAGGAAGTGGGACTAGAAATACATTTCATCATTTTGGCATACCCTATTAAATTTATCCTTGTTCATCAATGGACTATATTGATTGAATGATTTAATGTAAAGTTGATATGATTATTTTTGAATTGAATTTTTTGGATGATTCAGAGGTCTAGTTCAGTTCTATATTTCTTTCTCTTCGTTAATGCCTTCATTTCATTTTGTTCTCTAATTTTGTCCTATATTTCTTTCTCATTTAGTAAAAAAGCACCTGAAAGGTTGACACGTGTGGAAATTGTGGTTGTGCTTAGTAAGATGATAGAGACTAGTCTTCTCAAATTCATTGTTTTTCCCCCTTTTTTAGGTTTCTTGAACTTGTTCCACAGCCTTGTTTTCTGGGCCTCAGTTAATCTTCTCCACGTGCTATTCAAGGGATGTTCTTCATTTCTTCTTGAGATGCTAGAAGAATTGTTTGGTCTGCATCTTGAACGATAGTTGTCATATATTGAATAATTATTTAGACTCCTCGGTAAAAATCGCTTTGTTTTTTGAGCAACTCTCATATTCTTTCTAGGATTGCATAAGTTGATGAAATACATACATGCCATGACATTCATTGTCTCCTATATCCTTTGTTAATCTCTCTTTTCTATTTGTCAATTTCTTTCAAAGCAAAATTTCTGGCTGCTGAAAAGAGCCAGAAAATGATGTAGCCTACTTTCTTTTTAGTTTACATGTGTGTTCTCTCATTATATCTGCCTCTACTATTTTAGGTGGGTTTTTGTTTGCGCATTTTAGCAGGAACTTAAGGATAAAAGTCTATGGTGTAATTTCTCAATTTTCATAGGTTCAAGTTTAAAGAAGATTGCCGAAAACTTATCAATAAGATTTTACCAGTTCTCTTGGCATTGCCACATCAACCTTTAGTTGTCATAATTGAAATAGAAGAGAAATTGCAAACTTTTGTATTGTGTTTTTATGGTGATAGAAAAAGGAAGAAATTTGTATGCTCTACTCATTAATTTTCTCCCGATGTTAACAATTTTCACTCATCTTATCTAGCTAGGAAGAACTTGCAAATTTTGTGGTGTTAGGATGAGAAAGAGGTGAAAAATCTCTTAAAATATTTTGACATGTTATGAACTCAAAATTTACTAAGTTTTCATTATTAATGAAGCTTGACCTTAGTGATGATCATAGGCTTGACTCTCCTTGGAGTTGGTAAGTGATGCAAGAGGATCTGAGTTTCGACAGGCCATAACTTTTGACTTGGGTTGAACCACGTGACCTTTAACCACTCAAATCAAAACTCGTTCAGAGATCTACAATTGATCACTAGGTGGAACCCGTAACAGCCCAATCTCAGCCTAAAAACACCGTTTAAGACTTTCTCGGAGGCTCTGATGATTCTTTCCTTTTTTTGTTAAGATTCTTTCCTTAGGGTTATTTTTGTCTTTGTGCCTCTTAGGGTTTTGGGTCTATTTAAACAATTGATATTAGGGGATTATCTTTTATTTTGCATCAAATTTTATTCGGTTAAACCTAGAGATGACGGCTTCTCTTGTTTGTTGATTTATTGTTTCTCATCTTTTCTACCATTCCTCTCTAAATAATAATCGTTATTCTGCTCGGCGTTACACACACACCACACTTGATTGTGATTAAACTTGTTCAGTTCAGATCATTCAAAAATCTGAAATATCAATTCATAATAAGAAGAACAGTAACTGAATTGACTATGCAAAATCTAACCGATATGTCACCAATTCTTGCAGAGTTGGTGTTGTTTATGGAACTTCTTCAGCGGCAGTTTCCCAAGGTAAAGATGAGTTCACCAAGATTACAGCTAATCGTAATTTAATACATCATCTTTTGTCTCTCGGTCAGATTTTGGTAAGTAAAACTTCTCAATTTAATGTAATTCTTTTATGAAATGCGATCATCTGAAATTCATTGCAACCTGTCGTTACCAGGGACCAGACCCACAGATGTTTACTTGATTTTAATGACACAGCGTCTGGTAACCATTATATTACCCTCGAGGAGAAGGCTATGCCAAGTGAATCTGGTCATGATTCATCTTCAATTATCAGCAATGGTATTGCTGCATTATCAGAAACTAAACCAAATACAGTGCCAAGTAGGTACTCCAAAGCATTACATGCAACTGCATGCAAACTACAGTCAAAGCTACCCTATTGTGGATGACTGTATAATTAATGGGGTGTTAGCAAGATCAAATAGTTTGTCATGTAATGGTAGACTGGCTGCCAATGACGGTGGTAAAGTACCAAAGTCGTACACCCGCCAGCAGCTACACAGATCATGCGAGCGTTCTAATTCCCACAATTAGTTGAAATTGCCCAATGTTTGACGAAGGCTATTGTAAAGTATCAGAGCTCGATGACTGCCGTGAGTTAACTGAAGCTGTTGATGCAGACAGCAACAGCAGCCACTGTGAGAGAGAAAAGCCTGAGGATGGAGACGACGAGGACGACATGCTGGGAGGTGTTTTTCCCTTCTGCGAAGAAGGTTCTACTATAGATCCCTGGGCTCATCATATTGCTTTATTTACTTTTCTTTCTCTTGGCTGATCGTTTATTTCTCATGATATGGAGCAGGTTAATCACATCACACATTCACCTTCTATGATTGTGGTGTTGTCTTCATCATCTTTTTTGAAGTTTTATTTTCGGACTACGCCAAATGTACTTGCACTACAATCGTTCTCTTTCTATTTGATTTGATCTGGCAACCAAAGGTGAACACTGTTTATATAAGTGAGACCAGCTGATTAAGAAATGCTGAATTTAGTGCAGTGGAGAGAGATTGAAGCTGAAAATATACACCCACCTTTCTTTCCACGGTTACTGTATATTATGTTCATTTGTACTTTAATTCATAGAAAAGATTTGCTGCCCTTCCCAGAGATGATCTCTCGGTAGGCGTTTGTGTATATAAAGTGTTTACTATGTGCGATTTGTAAGGGTGATTCATGTTGATTTATTGTTCTTTTGGCAGCATTGGGATTATATATATAATTCATTGAATTATTGTCTGTTTTACAGGTAA